>JACXGI010000461.1:0-108988 GCA_016801175.1 Esox masquinongy
TTACAGGTCTGTGAGAGCCAGAAATCTTGCTTGTTTGTAGGTGACCAAATACTTATTTTACAGAGGAATTTACCAATAAATTCATTAAAAATCCTACAATGTGATTCTCTGGATTTTTTTTTCTCATTTTGTCTCTCATAGTTGAAGTGTACCTATGATGAAAATTACAGGCCTCTCTCATCTTTTTAAGTGGGAGAACATGCACAATTGGTGGCTGACTAAATACTTTTTTGGCCCACTGTACACATTACTCAAAGTAGCTATCAGCAAAATAAGTGCTAGGAGAACATGATTACAGAATTCCAAAGTTCGTTAAAGGAAAAGATATGGGAGGTTGGAGGGTCAGGAGTTTCAGAGGTTTTCTGAGAATGTGTAGGGACATTGCTGTCCTGATTTAAAGGGCAGACTGGTTCCACCACTGGGGTGCCAGGACACAGTAGTTGGCAGAATAAAACCACACAACCCAGCATTGGTAAATACATTCTGCTCAAAGCTATGAGCAAAGTCAGAGTTGGAAAAAGGAAAAAATTAAAGCATTTGTTCATAATAGACAACTAGTTATTTTATAAATAAAGCCAGAAAAAGTCTGATTTTCTGTGTTTTAATTTCAGGCTGTAAGGGAACAAAAGGTGAAAATTATGAAAGAGGGTGATGACTTTCTATACTGTCTGCACACATTCCATTCAGTGTGGTAAAATTAGCCTGCCACAAATGTACTAATGCAATAGGAGGTTAAACTGTTTTCACTGACAATTACACAGGTATGTCAAACTTTTTGAAGGAAAAGGGGTATTTTTAATTGTTACTGAACCATTTTTAGACCCAGAAATCAATGCTAAATGTTCTTCAAATGGTTCTTTATAGGAACCATTAAAATATATATTTTTTTTTGGGGGGGGGGGGCTTTCAAAGTGTCTTTCCCCTGCCAAAGTAGACGTAAACTATTATACTGGATTGAGACATTATGCAAGTAATGTAATTTGGTAAAAAAAAGTATGTATTTATATTCCAAGTTGAAACCCGAAAAAGAATAAACCTTTAAAATAAATATACAAAAACTGCTTCAAGGTAAGATGCAGATTACAGAGAGTAATAATGTATAATTTGTAGGTGGGAGGTATGCTTTAAATGGAGACCTGAAATGCAATTAACAATGGTTTCAATTAAAAAGCTGGCAGTACAGCTCATAATAGTTTTCAGTCTAGTTCTTCAAACAACTTTTCTAAAATAAGAAAAAAGCATTTTCTCAATGTTACTTCAGAACATTGAGAAAAAAAGAGCCAACGCATGTAGAGTCATGGAGATGAACAGTTGCAGTGGAGTCACGCCAGGTTTTATCAACTGTTCAACATTTGAGAATTGAATTGTATGTGTGTGGAAAAAAACAGCAACCTAAAGAAATCCAACATAAACCAACCAAGCAAACTCCCAGATGTAACTTCAAAGATGGCGCCTCCTACTAAGTCAAAAGACCTGTGTGGTAAACTCAGCGCTTTGAGGATCCCTTGTCAGATCAAAACGGGAAAAAACAATTGTACATTATATTAAGAGACGATTCTCCGATATTACTCAACTAACTCTGGAAATGTCTGCCCTTGTGCCAGCACCCACGGCCGATCCCAAAGGTCAAGGTGTGGGACATGTTTGAGAAGGTGAGATCAGTTAAGGATTCAAAAGCTACATGCGTGATCGCTTACCACAGAATATTCCTCATTCAAGGGAGTGTTGTTGCAGCATGGCTAAAAGAGGAATTTGAAGCCAAGCAACCTTGATCCAAAATAATATAGAATCAGGCCAAATAGATGGATTCATGCCCTGTTCTGAAGGCTTGATTGCCTTTATATTTAGTCTGCCCTAAAAACCATTTGGTAATCCTTTAACTTAAAATGGTATGATGCCTCAGTTGTCTATAATAAATACTGGAGGTTATGATAGGAATTCTAGTATTTATATACATTTTCTCAGGAATACTGAATACTGGAGGTGATGCCTGGAGTCAGTCTGTGACATAGCCAAAACAAAATAACTTGAATCCCTCGATGGATTCAAACTCTCAACCCCTGGAGTCAGAATCAACAATGCCCAAACCTGTACTCTATTAAATTTAACAGGGCTCACTATTGCTCATATTTGTTGTACTAAACATAACATAAAACACTAATTTCAGTGTACCAAACGTAAAATGCTTCTGGCTACGGGACTAATGAGATCCGACTGCTCATTTGACAAGGTAAAATTTGGCACAGTAAAATCTTTAAACTAGATATACTGACACAACACTACTGTTTCAAGAATAACAATGTAGTCAGAAATGTAGTAAGAAACAGTGCCATGGAAAAGTATTTATCCTGATATCCTCTATTATTGCATATTTGTCACACTCAATGGTGTCAGATCTTCATACAAAAGGTAATATAATACAAAGGGAACCAGAGTAAAGGTTTAAATTATAATTGTATTTATTTAAGAAAAACAATTATCCAATCCCAATTGGCGCTGTGTGAAAAAGTGATTCCCCCTTAATTTAATAACTACTTGGGCCAGATTTAGCAGCAGCAACTGCAACCAAATGGTTCATATAATTGGAGATCAGTCTTTCACATCATTGTGGAGGAACCTTGGCCCACTCTTTTTGTCAGAATTGTTGTAATTCAGCGACATTGGAAGGTTTTTGATCATGAACTGTTCATTAAATGTCCTGCCACAGCATCTCGACAGGGTTCGACTAAACCACTCCAAAACCTTAATTTTGTTCCTTTGAGCCAATGCTGTGTTTGCTTTATGCCAGACATAATGGGACTCGGGTTTTCCAAATAGTTCCGCTTTTGACTTGTCTGTCCCTAGAACATTATCCCAAACGGCTTGAGGGTCACAATGAGCTTTTGTGCAAATGTGAGATGAGCACTAATGTTTCTCTTAACAGTGGTTGCGCCTTGCAATTCTCCCATTAATTCCATTTTTGCCCAGTCTCTTTCCTCTTGATGAATCATGAATGGTGACCGTTAATGCTAGAGAGGCCAGCAGTTCCTTAGATGTTGCTCTGGGTGTTTTGTGACTGCCTGAATGAGTCAGGAATTTTGGAAGGCTGGCCACTCTTGGGGAGATTCACCACTGTTCCAAGTTTTCTCTATTTGGAGATAATAGCTCTCACTGTGGTTAACTGGAGTCCCAGAGTTTTGGAAATGGTTTTGTAACGCTTTCCAGACTGCCGTATCTCCACAACTTTTTTTTCATCTTCCAGAATTTGATGTGCTGGTTGTTGAGACTGTGTAAACAACTTCACATTGATGGTGAGGTTCTATATCCACTACCGTTCAAAAGTTTGGGGTCACTTAGAAATGTCCTTGTTTTTGAAAGAAAAGCACATTTTTGTCCATTAAAAAAACATGAAATTGATCAGAAATACAGTGTAGACATTGTTAATGTGGTAAATGTCTATTGTTTTCTAACCAGAATAGAAAGAGGAGTGGGAGGCCCTGGTGCACAAATTTACAAGAGGACATACATACAATACATTAGAGTGTCCAGTTTGAGAAACAGACGCTTTACAGGTCCTCAACTGGCAGCTTCATTAAATAGTACCCGCAAAACACCAATCTCAACGTCAACAGTGAATGTCAACTCCCGGATGCTGGCTTTATAGGCAGAGTTGCAAAGAAAAAGCTATATCTTAGATTGGCCAATAAAAAGAAAAGATTAAGATGGGCAAAAGAACACAGATACTGGACAGAAGAAGATTGGGTGTTCGGATCACAAAAAAGTACATTTGTGAGATCTAGACCAAAAGAAAAGATGCTGGAGGAGAGCTTGACGCCATCTGTCAAGTATGGTGTAGGCAATGTCATAGTCTGAGGGTACTTTGGTGGTGGTAAAGTGGGAGATTTGTACAGGGTAAAAGCGATCTTGAAGAAAGAAGACTATCACTCCATTTTGCAACGCCATGCCATACCCTGTGGACAGCGATTGACTGGAGTCAATTTCCTCCTACAACAGGACAATGACCAAAAGCACAGGTCCAAACTATGCAAGAACTATTTAGAGAAGAAGAAGCAGTCAGCTGGTATTCTGTCTATAATGGAGTGGCCAGCAAACCAATCCAACTTGTGGCAGGTTCTTCAGAAAGCATGGGGTGAAATCTCTTCAGATTAACTCAACAAATTGAGAACTAGAATGCCAAAGGTCTGCAAGGCTGTAATTTCTGAAAATGGAGGATTCTTTGATATAAGCAAATTTGAAGGGTACAATTATTATTTCAATTAAAAATGATTATTTTAACCTTGTTAATGACTATATTTTCTATTCAAATGCATTTCATGTATGTTTTCATGGAAAAAAAAAATTCTAAGTGACTCCAAACTTTTGAATGGTAGTGTAAGTCATGTTAGGTTAAACATGGCTGGCAGCAGTGGTTAATTTGAGCCGGATCCTACCGGAACAGGATCCAGCACCTCTCAGATTTCCTCAGTTTGTTCCGGCACTTATTTTTTCACTGATCCGGTCTGCTGCGCATGACTTGTCTTTTTCCATCTCTGTGTTCGCTTTGCACTGTAAACATTCTACTAAAAGCAATCAGAGTTCATAAAGTTGACTATTCCTGCAGCTTCTTGTAGCCTCAGCACTGCCTGACAATTATGAAAGTTTTAGCTTTTTGTTGTCCGCTATTTGCGCTACCGATGTGCTTTATTTGCATCAATTTGCCAACCGGATCTATGTGTCTCGCACGCCCCAATGTGTTCTGGGACCTCCCAATTTACAAATGAAGCACTGGCTGGCAGTAATCAGTCCTGGATGTGTCTGCTCTAATTGAACCCAATGATCAATTGAATTTGGTTAATGGGTTGATTGAGTAACTAAGGGGGCAATCCTTTCTTCACACAGGGCCAGTTGGTGTTGGATTACTTTTTTCCTTCAAAAAATAAAATTATAATTTATAACAGAATTTTGTGTTTACTTGGGTCATCTTCATCTTATATTACATTTTGTATGAAAATCTGAAACTTTTCAGATGACAAATGTGCTATCATATCACAAAAGGGGCAAATACTTTTTCATGGCAATGTAGAACAACTGCATTCAATACATTTATTATTTTTTTTAAGAACACCTACAGGACAAAATAAAATCTTCAAACATTTGCTATGTCTATTGTAAGGACAATATGTGTCATGAACAGTGAGGTATTATATTTATGGTTAAGAAACATCAAGAAAGAAATATCAATAGTATGATCTCAAGGGGTTAAGACAAACAAAATGTGAACAGTGTAGTGACAGCAAATAGAGAACTCGAGTCTGACTAAGCAGCGCTACACTGGGGAGTTGTCTCACGCCGCTTGTAAAATAACAGTCTGGCAGCCTCAGAGATAACAGGATCAGAAAAGTCTACCTCCACAGCCTTTGGTTGTATAAAGTGGCCAACACTTAATTACCAACAGTCTAGTGTAGCACTCATTTGAAAAGGTTTTACAGTATCTCAAACGTTTTAACAGAGGTATCACCTTGAATCCAAACTTTTCCCACTTATTATGTACACTATTTCAATTTGACACATTGTGCAAGCAATGTAACAGTCAGATGGAAAGGGGGAACACTGTTTAGAAAAAAAAAAACTGCTTTCAAATTTAAGGTGTCAAACCCAAGTTATTCTCTGGAAGTTTGTGATCAGCAGATTGCCTTAAAAACGAAAAACCACAATAGAAACCTCACCTCACAAAAGCAGAGCAATATATCCTCTCAGCCCTCTCCTGCCAAAAAACATATGCATTGTGTCTTCCATGGACTCTGTGGGCTTCCCTACCTGCCATTTTAAATGTGGCTGATTTAGCAGATCAGCTCTTACCCAGAGCAATTAGGGGGCAGTTGGGGTTATGTCTTGCTCAAGTACAGTGTGATTAATTCTTCACTTCCTCCAGCTTTGGGATTTGATCTAACAACCATTTTGTTACTGATCAGTTGCTCTAGCCGCTAGGCTATCTGCCAGCCCAGAACACAGTTAATGCAGTAGAATAATTCATTTTGGGGTAGTCTACCACTGGGGCAAACCACCCTCTTGATTTAATCTCTTTTGAAATGACTATGTAAAGGTAGTTCCATAATCTTTATCTGACTGTCATATTGTGCTCCTAAAGCACTGTGCACAGTGGTGTGTTGCGGTTTACACATTTATTTATTTTGCATGACAGTTTAGCCATCTTTTTTAGGAAAACTCTGAGAAGCTGTAGTTGTTTTATCAGTTTACCCATCACCTGTTTGCACCAGTGTCTGTATCCATTGTAACATTATAACACACTGTGTGTCATCGGGTCGAGGCTCACCCTAACCTATGTATGTTAACCCTTCAGGCACATTCTAGTCACATTTGAAGTGGGACTTCAATTCAAGACCACTAGGCATTACGCTGTAAGAGTTATATTAACTAACCTACTGCATATTAACACCATGGTTACTTATCCATTATAGAGTTCATGCAAGGACAACATATTTGTATTTATTTAACAGGGACCTTTACAACATAAAGTAAGTCTCAGAATATAATGTGTTACTATACATTTTTCTGACAGCTAATTAACATCTGAACACATGAAAAGGCACCTGAACACATGAAAATGAGAACATAATACACAGCCACTGGATCATTACATACACTCTGTACGATTTATATTTTGTTGCTTTAACCCAGACTGTGTTAAAGCATTTGCAAAGGGAAGGAAATTATCTAAAGTCAACCAGAAAGACGATGTTTTCAATTGCTGTTTCTTAGGTCAGCGCGTCAAAGAAATCAGTAACGGCACTCGACTGAGCAAAGACAACGCTCCTAGCCAAAAAGCAGCACTGTGCACCCAGTGTCAGGAGAACCAAGTCAGATTGTATCACATTAATCAAGTTAACCCAGTGACAGACAAACCAAGACTGATGTCATTATGTTAATCAAGGTGAAGTAATCTTAGCCTCAGCATGTCCATGAAAGGCACTGTGCCTCATTACAAGTAAATACAACCACATCAATCGCTTTACTCAGCGGTGCATCTGGTTTGATGTCCAGATGTTTTTGTTTATTGAAGATGCCATGAGAGCGCTTGCATCGTGTAGCGCAAGATACACAAAGTCTGGATGTCGTCACCACAGGCTAATTGGCTGGTGGTTAACAGTAGGGGGGCCTTTTTGTTCCAGCAGCTGTAGACAAAAGTCAAGATAAACAGCAAAACATTGGAAGTCAAGTGCCTGGGGACTGTGGGGGGGTGCTAAGTGCCACAGGTACTATTCAGTTCTGACCCACTGTCCTGACCCACTGCAGTGGAGAGGTGAACCTATTGGACGGAGTTCTGTGGCTCTGTCTCCACAACAGAAACCCTATGATCACAAGACAAAACCAGCAGATGCTTGCCATGTGTAGTATGTGAGGGAACTAATATATCTTATTATATAAATGATAATCTTGTGCAACAGACACGTTTTCATTTTCCCATCAGATGAACCTGTTGTAGACCTTTTCAGGGGGATTCTTGGGGCTCATTGAAGTGTAAAAAAGCCTTTGTAGGCTTTGGGGAAGGAACTGTGGCAACTCCAAGAATACTGGAGTTAACACCCACTTCTGCACAAGTCAGTGGATCTGACATTTCTCAGACCTCCAGATTACAGATCCAGAAGGTTCTGTGTGTGTATTTTCCTGTTAATGCCGTTAATCAAGCAACTCTCTGGTGTAGGACCCTACACACTTCAACATGTTGTGCAGCAAACTTGTTTGTTGTAACTTGTAACCTGGGGTGAAACCTTGAATGCTGATCGGTTACAACTGTGGTATATGAGACCAAATAACATAGATATGGCAGAATATACATATTTCTGCCATTGTAATTGCATTGTTAATCAGTTTCAAATAGCAATAAGGCATCTTTGGATTTTGTGGGATATACCACAACTAAAAGCTGTATTCAGGCACTCTGTTTTGCACTGTGCATAAGATCAGATCTTAGCTGTTGTATATTTGCCCTTTCCCAACTTATTGCTATATATCAACACACACATACACTAGTATACAGTATATATTTGATAAATATACTATATATTTACCAGTAATGCTTCCTTCACCCTTGGTATTGCCCCAGGCGGGGGTCAAACCGGTGGTTTTCTGAAAACATCAAATAAAATATATCATCTTGGAAATATGAAGTGGAAATGTAGGCTACATCATCTAAACAAAATTCTAATGAGGGAAACATGAAGGAGCAGGTACATAAAAAATGTAAAGGGGCGCGAGTAGCACCTAGCTATATAAAGAAAGTAATAAACAGACGCACAGATGTGAGCTGCACATGCACGGAAGCTTCTAGATCTTTAGCGCTAGATAGACTTCTGCGTAGAAGGTCAGAGAAAAGCCTGATCGACAACAATGATAGGAACTACAGTCAGTGGTTGTCCAGCTCCTAGGTGCCTAGGCTCACTCATTTACCTCTTCCTTTCAAATAGTGACTGAAACTTGTAGTGTGAACTGGTTTTGTACAATACTATTGGTTTTGTAAAGATATTACACCATGTCATTACATGGTCCAACTCTGGAACCATCTCTGTGGATGAGTCATGCTTGCTGCTAATATGTAAGTGAAAAATGCGCATGTTGGGACTAACAGTTGATTCAATTACAAAGTAAAACCCCAACGGTGGGGTCAGCCATTTTGAGACCAAGCAATGTCATTTCTAAGAAATGGGCGACCAGAGACAGTTCACAATATTTATTTTTCCGGGACATAAAATCTTTCTTCTAATCATGGTCATGCACCTACAGCAACACATCTCAAACCAAGGTCAGTGGACTGGCCACGTTCATGGTGGAATGCCTGCTGGTCCGCGGCATCACTCATGAAAGTCCCTTGTAATGCATTGACATTTCCTTCATAGAACCAGAGTTGTAGAATTAATGTCCACTATTTAGATGTTGGCAGTGTTGCCAGATGGATCAGTTTCTTTCCCAGTTGGGCTATTTTTGATAGTGACAGTGTGTGTGCAACAAAATGGACTTGGCCTGGTTAATTAACTTACAAATATAGATACAGTTTTCTAGCAAAGGTAGAATAGAAAATGGAGTTTTTGGTAGAGATGGTGGGATTTAGGCTGTGTTTTGATAGTATACTGTAAATCAAATCTGGCAAACCTGGCCACATACGCAGTGCTTTCCGTTTTAATACAAATTTGACTCTAGCTTCTGAACAGTTTGAGCTATTGGCTATTGTGACCTCTTAAATTAAGGGTATGGCTCTCACACATACTTTGTTTTTGTCTGTTTTCCTTTACCACACTGACAAGGTGTGCAGTACTTGTTAAAAGGGACTGTGGCAAAATCACAATTCACCGCAATGCATGTCTTCTTTTCAACAGGCAATTATTACTTGATGATCTTTCCAGACGTTTTCAATAACTTCCCAATAACTCTTTGATGCATGGCTTCCACTACAAATGACAGACCTAAATCCTTAAGATTTCATTTTGGTTTACCTATTCTTACATATTTATAGTATATATTTAGTAAAACAACTATGTTGTCCTAAAATACAGAATAAAATTGCTTGATGGACCATGTTTTGACTTAGTTAAAACAATTCAATATGTTGTTTAGAACAGTACACATTGTAATAAAAAATATGTTTTTAATTAAAAAAGCAATTTTTTTACCCAAATGTCCACAAAGAAGGTAACAATTTCCTGCTCCATGGGAGAACATTTAAGAACGATTGCCCTGTAACCCTGTAAGACTTCACCTCAGCCCAACAGTGGATTAATAACAGGAAGAAAATACAGAGCATTACCGCCATCTACTGGACACAATCATATTACAAAGTGTCGTATATCAGTGATGTGTAATTCACGCAAAGTGCAATCCTGATGCAATCTCGTGCTGAGGATTAGCATGTGAGATGATGTGACGTTCTATTTATTTAAAAATGTCATGGATCAAACAGTCCTGACAAAAAAGACGTGCACAGAAGATGAGTGTTAACAGTTTTGATTAAAATGAAAACAAATAACAAAACAGAGTAGATCCACGCACATAGAACAGTGTTAAGAACGTACCATAAAATCGCTCCTGAAATGTCACTGGTGGGGCTATACGTGATACCTTTTGTATAGCTCAAGCGGTTGGAATGTTATCCGGGAAGGCGTTCATGTGTTAAGATGGAGTGTCCAGGCGAACTGTAAGTGGAGGAAGTTATTAAACAGTTAGCAACAGCACGTTTACGTTGGTTCTACACATCAATCCCTCTTTGTTCATACCCCTCATTGATCGCTACAGTCTAACAACAAAACCCTTATTGGATGATATTTCACTGCTGTTACATCATGGATAAGAGGTTGAGACTCATACAGCGATGCTCTTCCGGTTATCTCCAGGGTAATTAGTTAAATTTCCATCATGAAGCAACGTTTGGCTTAGGTATGGCCTAGGACAGGTTATTCTTGCGTCAGCTGCGTTGCGCCGAAGTGTTTTCTAAATGTTTGTAAAAAAAAACCTTGCTGAGGATGAAGGCAATGCCTAAAAATGTCACATTTAAATGGCCTGACATTTAAGCAGAAAGTTACTATATCAGAAGTCAACCAATAATAGTGATACAACAGATTTGCGTTGGTTGTGAAATCAGAACAATGGACAGAACGGCACACCACTAATTGTTCGACAACTATACACGCCTTAAAGTAGCTTGCTATTTTCTTTTTTTCCATCGCGGAGCGCAGCCTTCAAAGTGAAATACACTGTAATTTTGTGTTTATGCGTTTGCTTTCAAACTTGCTTGAGATAATTTTATGAGATTACCAGACGCCCTCGGTACAGTTTCAGCTCCTGTAATTGCTCTCAAAGCTTAATACAATAAATTCTTAAATTCTACATTTAATGTTTATTCATAAAGTTAATGTGCAGAAAGTTTGGTCACGAGGGAAGAATGACGTCATCCTTTCATCCCGGGAACAATCAGAGAGCTCCCGAGCAAGCGACAAGCACTTGAACAGTCCAACTTTTACCTATGTGAAACTAGCCACAATAACGGTCAACCACAATAAAGATTAGCCACCAGGGTGGAATTTGAGAATTGCATTCAAAATAAAGGTCCCCACATTGGAAGTGATACATAGATACACACAAAACATTTCTGAGATATTGCTAAACAAGTTTGAATTGTTGTTGTTGTATTAATTCAACAAAAGACAGTAATGTGAAAGTTGAAATTGCACTATGTAGATTTATTAAACGTAGAATTGAAATGGAGGCAAAACTTGATCAAACTTGAGGTGTCATTAAAAAAAGCCAACACGCTCCCCCACTTTAAAAATTCACCTGACACTCCCTTTGGAAAAACGAAATATTTGTTTTAATATGCCAAATAGCTTCAGTCAGTCTTTTGAAACAATTTAATCACTAAAGTAATGTTTAACCTGTACCTTTTATTTAATTTATGATGTATTTTATGAAGACTTCCTTGTATACCTATAGGTGTCATGTGGCACACTTGATGGAGCATGCCACTTGTGGTGTCAGTGTTGTTGGTTTGATTCCAATCCACAGAATGGGCCAGCATGAAAATGTACATACTCACTACTGTAGGTGGCTCTGGATATTGATAGAGAATTGAACTGTGTACTAGACCAGTATTTTGATCGTTCCTCCCCACAGGTAAAAACATTTCTTTCATTCTTGTGTTCATAATGGTTACAGACAAATTAATTACTTTCTGCTCGATACTTCCCTACTCATGTAAAGCAAAGTGCAAAACCTTTATAGGAGTGTAATCTCCCCTTCCTGAACCGAAGGGATTCCGTTTCCCTAAATTTTGAAATCTCTGGGGGAAATCCAAGGAACAATCCAAACCTTAAAGGGAGCCAAGATCCCTGTTCTAAATGGTTTCCCTGGTGAATTTTCAAGTCATTCTTATTACAGTATTTTGCCCTACTTAAATAAAATATTCACTCAATGATGATGGGGCATTGCCACATAGTCTGGATGAGGAGGTTATTATAGTTACTCATAAAATGGCGCAATCTCTCAAAGGTTTGTTACTATTGGAAAATTTCTCTCCTAAACAGATAAAAAGATATTACCAAACACTTTGCCCAACAGACTTAGTCCTTTGGTGAGAAAATGATTAGACTCGGATCAGACTGGCTTAATATTGAACATGAACGTCTTACTTATGTATTTATTAACATTCCTTTGATTAGTTTTCATCACCCAGTTCACAAAAAAATATTTCTCCTACAGTTAGTCTCATGGCCATGACCTGCTACATAAAGCAGCCAGACAGGCATCGGGACAGTTCTTTACTGGTCAGTGAATGTTAGAATGGGAGAAAATGTGACCTAAGCAACTTTGAGTGTGTTATGATCAACGTTACCAGCTCCAATTCCAATATCTCTGAACAGCGTCTTACACTTTTAATGCACGACAGTGCCAAGAGTTTACCAGGAATGACGCAACAAATAAAAACATCCAGTCAGCGGCAATGCTTTTGATGACAACATTTCCTTAATGAGAGAGGTCATCGAAGAATGGCAAAAAAATACAAACATAAAAGAAAGGAACAAACATTAATGACGAAAGATGCAAACAAAAGAAGAAAATAACTGTGCAAACTAACAGGCAAGCCACAAACAAGCAAATTATTGGAATCTATAACAATGGTGTGTACAGAACGGTATCTCAGAATGCACAGCTAGTTGGTCTTTGTCATTGATGGGCTATTGTTGTTCACCTAATTAAGATGGGACTGGGGTGGAGATTTTCCAGTCAGTCAACTCATACAGTATGAGCTGTGATACCAATTTTGTATAAACTCTTGACAGTTATGTTTCAGGCACATCACTGAGTAATTGATTTTCGATTTCGAAGAACCACAATACATAGATAAGTAAGGCTGTGCAGTCAAAACAATGTACAATATGTACAACAGGCTGAATGTTAATTGCGGCTTATTTTGCACTGGGTTTTAGAGTAACACAATAAGAGCTGTGATGCAAATCTTTCTGCACTGTTCAGAGTTATGTTCTATGGACAGTACTAAAACCACATTTTATTGATCCACAATCCAGATGTTAGGCTGTACACTGCAATAAAAATAAAATACACACGATAAGACAGACTTGGGAGGTTCTGCCATATTTATGTATACTTTTTACAGTTTTGTTCTGTAAATGTGACTGTAGACTGATACCCCATTTCAGTATTCTCAGGATAGTTGTGCAGTGCAACTTACTGTATGTCCCCGAGGCAATACTTAAAGGCGGGTTTTATAGTTTTAGTGCTGTAGTCGCGTCTACAAGAGGAATAGCTAGCTATCTTGGCAATCTGTAGTTTACGTTTTACAACTTTGGTTTGGAATTTCCATTTTTATAAAATTTATTCCTCCATCACTCTTGAGCTTAATCCCAAATTGTGACTTGTAACACTTTCTTTGGTGTTCTTAGGTGCTGGATGCTTCCCTTCCATCCTAATTTTACCATTTGTGTTTAGGCAAGAGTCGTTTAAGCGAGGGTAGCCAATGTAAAACAATGTGGTGTTGGGGATAGGAGGGTGCTAAACAACACCTAAACAAAATGCAAAATAGAAAACATCTTCACCAATACCCATGGAAGTATAATTCACATTTTTCAGCTTTTTAATGGTAAAATAATCTTAGAAATGTCTCCAAATACGGGTCCTGTGTAGTTGATAGAGATTGGTGTATGTAATGCTATCGCAGTGGGTTTGATTCACACGGAGGGCCAGAACAAAAGCTTGACAATGTATGTAAGTCACTCTGGATACGTAAGTCATTCATCCACAGAGCGATTTCAACATTTTCATATTTTGTTTAGATCAAATTAACTACAAATTAAATGTATGCAGTACAACAACATTCCAACCTTCTTAAGTATTATCTATTCTAGATATGCATGATTTTACTATTATACCATTTTGCATTACTTCCATTGTGAACTTTTGTTCTGAAGGCAAAACGCAAATTCCACTATTGTGCCTAATCCTTATTGTGGCTCGATTCACACAGGTCCAACTTTTAATGTATTCAGCCTGAACCTAGCCAGCATAGCATATCTAGGTCGTCTTTTTGTTCACATAGCGCAAGTACTTTTCTATTTCTCGAGGATATTTGAACAGTTTTCTACCGACTGACAACTGAGTCAACTGTATCGAATAGGTTTTGTAGCTAGCCCATCAACATCAGGCTATTCCTCTGTGAGTCCAACTTTTATAGGGTAAGTGTGCAGTGTTCATATTTACCTGGTTGATGCTAGACTGAGTTGTTAGCTCGCTAGCCGTTTATGAATCTTTCACCAACTAGCAGGCTTTGTTGAATGATACAAATGTCTTACCGTTGAAAATTATCAACTAATTGTAGCCATTATTATATTCAGTACTCTATTGCTGCAGGCAACCTCAGTCACTTAAACATGCATTGTGACTCGAGCGCGCGCAGGATTCTTTAGCACTGCAGCCTACAACTTCTGTCCTGTGATTAGTTTGTTTTCATTCATTGCCCGGTATTGGCGCCTTAAGAATGTAAATGACCTGGGTGCAAGACAGCAACTTACTGCAAATTGTTCATATAACACAGTTAAAATGGCATAATAATGACTATAACGGCGAACACTCAAAAAAGAAAAAAATAGATAAACGTTTTTTAGACAGATAGGCTTATTAAAAGTTTTAGATGTGTAACTATGCATTTTATGTTTCAAAGGGTCTCCTGGACAAGTGGAAAACTGTATGGACCAGACCCAACATGAAGAGCCTTAAAGCGAAGTTTAGGAAGAGCGACGTAAGAACATGTATTGCTTTTCAATTAGTTGGGTGGTGGTGGTGGAGGTACAGAATGTTATTTCATTGACAGAATTCATTTAATTTCTTTATTCATCCGTCCATGGCTGTTTGACTATCATAGTAATGAAGTCTTCTGCTCTAAAGCTATTTTAATTACTGCCTGCATTTGTAGTTTCTACATAGTTTTGCCTGAATCGTTTGGGAGTGACTTTCCAGGTTGGGAGTTTCCTAAAGATTCTACAGGAAGTGACTAGCTTCCACACAGTGTGACTCATCAGTCATCACCATGCCCATATGTCAGATGACATTATTGCCATAGAGAAAAAGTTAGACTTTGAAGGGGATGCAATTGAAACATTTTAAATTGGGTACGTCTGTTAGTCTACGAATGTATTCAGAAAGCTGTACATTGGCAGATAGCCTAGTGGTCAAAAGCACTGTGCCAGTAACAGAAAGGTTGTTGATTCTAATCCCTGAACTGAAAAGTTTAAACAAATCTATCATTGTGTCCTTTAGCAAACCACCTAATCTAATTGCTCTGGTAAATCACTCTGAATTCGAGACTCTGCTCAATTACCAAAACCTTTTTTTTGGAGGGACCAAAATTCAGGCAAAAATTTGGATTGTTATACATTTTTAGACATTTCATAACTGTTCCTGTATTACTGACAGACAGGGAATTTAGAGGCAGAATACCTGCCTTGGTATGTGGGAGTGGAATATTCCTCCTGAGTCATAAGTATACATGAGAGTTGCCAAGATGCCCAAGGCAGTTTTGGGGTGCAGTTGTCTGTGGCAAAAGACTGTTTTGTATCCATAGTACACCCTAACTAATATAACACGTGAAAAAGATATGTTCTTGTATTATTGCAAATCTAATGGGAGATTGTCAACTGGATACCTCTATTAATGTGTAATTATAAAAGTGTAAGACAATATGCAGTTATTAATGCCACATATGTTGGAGTAGTGCTGGGCAACATATGAACACAAATCCATATTAATATAAATTGCCTCATTTTATGCAGTAACACTAAACATAAAGATATGTTTGTAACATGATTGGGCACCAGAGGTTTTTTCTTTAATAATTACTCTTAAACTACAGCACTAGATTGTTTTAGCGATCAATTGTCTAATAACTGTCCAATGAACGATATCAACAAAAGGCCTGCGATCAGTAGTGCCGTTATTGTAAAAGCATAATCATTTCTAATAGCTGACTAATCGATTATAACAGTGTGAGTTGCAACCCGTGGGTGTTTTTCACATTCAGGTTGCTAAGGAACAGTCATTCTTCATCTCTGTAACCATGTCCGTTTATACCTTACACCCACATTACCACATAACAGTTCTCTTGCTGTTGGAAATGCATTTTCTATCCTCAAGATTGGCTAAAGCTGATCGACTTAGTAGATTTAAAATGACCTAAACTGGGACCTGATTCTGTACTTTCCTTCTCCTAAGAAACATATCATTGGTGGTTTTGGTAGTCTTGGACTGAATTAATTTTAAACAAACTTTCAAAACTGCTCACTTAAGAACCAGCCATAGACTTACCTTTGCTTCTTTGTTGCATTCTAGTTTTGCATACATGTTATGAAACATTCCACACTAGTTTTCAGAAGGCTCTTGAGTTTTTCTTAAGTTCAGCTATTGGCCCATAAATATTACATGTGGCATATAGATGGATAAGTCAATACCAATCTGTCATTATTATGAGTATTAACTTTTCCTTCAACACGATCTGTGAAAATCGTCTTCATATTTCAGACCACATTCATTTTGCCCTAAGCCATACCACATACCGTGTGCTTTTTATAAAGAGCTAATCAAGAGCATTAGAAAGAAAATATCCTCCTGGTTCTATTTTAGGGCTGTGTGTCAGCCTGAGATTGCAATGGAATTCCTTCCAGAGCCAGACAGTCATTATTTTACAAAACAAGGAGATCTGGAATGCCAGTATAAATAGTTTTATGAAGTCAGCCATTTGCCAAATAGCTCTTGTAATGTAATAGCGATTTTATCCAAGGACCGCCACAATGTTAGTATCAAATCAATGGTAAATGTGTTTCTCAGGATTCTCTACAAGGATCTCCGTCATAGGCATTCCTATAGGCATTCATAAGTCAATTAATATTAGGACAGGGAACTCTGTTGAGGTGATCAGGAATGAAGGGGAGTTGTGTCTTCAGTGATTATGAGTTGCATCTATGTCTGCATGTTTCAGACACCCTGGTCCCAGAATTTCTTTCCTGTGGTCCACCCTCCCCCGGTTTCTCATGACCCAAGTGCATCTTTTTGTGTTTGCCAACAGAAAACAGACTAGACAGTAATCCTCTAAAGACCTGTCCTTACCTGACACCTTCACTAAGTACTGTCATCTAGAATATATGTGACTGTCGGTTATAGGTTGGCCTCGGTTTCTTGCTGTATCTTAGTTGTTGGGCTGTGTTGCAACTGTCTCATACAGGTTGGCAGCTGATGCATTTACTTGAGGCTGGTATGGAATGCAAAAGTGTTCAAACCCGATTTATGATTGGATCGTGAAGTACTGACAGGGGCAGGTGGTTTAGATGTGCTTTCCCAGCTTGGTTTTAAACAAATGTAATGTTGCGTGAAGGAAAATATTATATCAGGAAGTCATCCATGCAAGCCAGGTCTAGGAAGAAGGCTCCCTGCTAAAGAAAAACGTCCATTGTTAACCATCAGCAGCAGGTGTCTGACAGTGTCTAGATATACAAGGTCATACTAAAGGAGAATAGCTCATGAAACTGTTTTTAATTTTGTGTGTATGTGAATAAATTGTTAGCATTTCATTCTAAGCCCATTTGGCAATGGAAACAATAGTGAGAGCCCTGCTTTTCTCTGTCAGTAAGTCTGTCTGTGACTACTGGCCAAGCACATTCCCAGAAAGCAGGTTATATCCAATCTGTTCAATTCCAGTCACCAATTAGAAATCATCAGCTACAGTATATAGACCGCAGAGCCAATGAGGAGACAGCTTGAGACCTGGCCAAACGGCAGGTGACCAATCATAGAATCTGGCAGCGTATCAGCAAGGGGAATGAGACTGGCTGGGCGCAGTGGGACAGGGAAGAGTTCAAGCCTCTGAAGTACTATGTTATTAGAGTCTTTGTAGATCCCTATTCCCAAGGACTCTGTGATTTACAGTAGCAACCTTCTGGTCTGGCCAATTTATCGTGAACAGTTTTACAGACACACACACACACAACCATTACTACACTTGTACAAATATTCCTCATTCCTTCCTCATCAACTACATCTGAGGAATGTTCTTGAGGTCATTCTATACATCAATGTGAGTACTGTTGCATGCTGGATGTACTGAAAACGAGAAGGAGAAGAGAAAGTATAAACGGCACTAGGAGCTATTACAACCATGTGTGACCATGCTCACCTTTTCGTTATGTCAATATTCTGCCATGGTCCTTGCATCCCCCCCCCTCCCTCCCTCCCTCCCTCCCAGACACTCTCTAGCCTGCTGTAGCTCTTACAGTAGAGTTCCTGCATTACTCTGCTCCCAGCTGCCCTGCCCTGGCTGCTCATAGGGATTAACAAAGGCTTGTTCCAACACACCCCCCTCTGGCCTCCAGACTGTGTCTAATTCATCTGTGTGCTGCATTATGCATCCTCGACTCACCAAACACAGCTGTCTGGATGGCTTAGAATGATCTCAGAGCAGACTACACACACACACACACACACACACACACACACACACACACACACACTGTATCTTATCTCTGCCTTCTTACTGAAAGGCCTCTTAATGGGGGACAGTGACAGTAAACCGGTGTAGTCAGGCTGTAATTTGGTCTGCCTGGTGGGGTGTGTGTGTGTGGGGGGGGGGGTCCTGGAGTTTTGTCAGAGGGGGGTCCCAGAGACAGCCCAAATACTGACATAGAGTCAATGAAAACTAGGACCATAGCCTTTATCTGTTGCTTTCAGAAGCAGAGGGACAGTACAGAAACCTCTGGTCAGCAACAGAAGGCTTGTCTCAGTAATTATAGGTTAAGCTCGCAGGCCCTAAGCATCGTATGGAATGGAGATATTTCGTATGGTACTAATTCTGTCCGTGTTTGAACACGATAATGAAAAATGTTGGTAATAAATCAAATGTTCCTTGCCTCCCTGGGCTCAGGCTGGCGTTGGTTACCGCCAGAAATGAGGTAATGGCACAGGCCACTGATCACAGATAAAGGGAATGGCACTGGAGCAGAGGGAGAGAGAAACTCAACCAGGGGAGAGAAGTCAGGGAAGGCCTAACTTTAAGGTTAACTTGGAGCACAGAGTTATTAGATTTCACACATATTGCATTACTGCCGGCATGATAAGTGAACTGGAGGAGTTCAAGTTAAAAGCTTGGCGTGAGATCACTTGGAAGGTCATATCTGTACCGATTTGGCAACCTTGTTTATTTGTTGTCCGCACATTCCTTGTCAGATTAAACTGATTCGGCAGATATTTTGTCAGTTGCTCCTCCCACTGCATACGTTTCAGAGTGAGATAAAGAAATACATCCACACATTCTTCATGGTATGTCACATGAATTTATGTTTGTGTGGGAGAGGTGTTTTTTCCAACCAAATTCCTTAACAGGCATTCAGTGTTTTCAGACATTTGGAAGCTTTCCAAGTTGCGTGTTGTTTATTTTTAGAACAGGGAAGACTATTTGTGTTTAAGGAAGTGTAATAGGAAGTGTAGTGCTGCTGTTATTTATGCAGTAGTCTTCAAAAGCGCCATTTAGACCTCTGTCTAGTGATGTAACTGAATGGAAAGTCCTTCACAATGAACCCCACCAACTGCAACAGTTCAGAAAACCAACACAATCACCAAGACCACATATGAAGCCAAAACATGGAGTTGTTCCTACTGACTCTTAAACCCAAACCAGGATACAGTTCCAAGTGTTGTCTGTTACTTTGTTGATGTACTCTCTGCTCCCTTGTCTCTCCGCTTCCTTGGCAACTCCTCACTTTCACAACATGAAAAACTGTGAAGGTAATCCAGCCAAGGTCTGTGGTGATGGGGATGGGAAGCCAGGGGATGAGCCCAGGGACTTGAGGCTAAAGGAAACGTGGAAATTATAAAATCTTCCCTCTGTTTATTTAGCAGTAATCGATGCCATGGCAATAATATACAGTAGAGTATGTTTGCATGATGTTTACACTCCTAGCCACAATTGCTAGCCTAAATTGTCTATAAAGTAGATTTGACTAAATGTGGTGGTGTGCTTTCAAACACATTTCCGAGGTTTACCTTGAAGTGATTTACTGAAGAATTTACCATTTTTGTATGAAAAAAGATGACACTGTTGTGCTGTAGCGTCTAAGAGTGGAAGTCTGTCTGAAACCTACACGACCATATGGTCTTTGTTTCACCCTAATTTCTCTGTGGTTTCCAATCCCTTAATTTGGTTACAGTTTCAAAGTCATGTAAACTTCTAGAGTATTTGAGATTGCCTAAGCAGTTTCAGCTGTTATTTAGTATAAAGGACGCATTGTTTGGGGACATTGTTCATGTGCTCTGAATTAGTAAGTGCTTAAAACGAACTTTTGATTGTTTATTGTAGCACTATAGATACTTGCCACCCTTTCTACGCAACCATGGATCCTTGTGGTGGACAGACAATGTCCAGGAGGGATCATCCGTATCAGAATTCAGCTGCTTAGTTGTCTTTGCTGAGACAGACAGACAAGATATTCCTTGTAGCTACTTTTTTTTTCTCACTGCACTGTAAAACCTGCTCCACATTTCTCACAGGAAAAGCATGTACACTAGTATATGCTGTTTGGAATTAGGCAGACACTAGATCATGGCTCTAGGGTTTTAGTTGTCCTTGGGGTCCAGAGCAGAGTGACTTTTACAGTCTGTCTGTCTACACTTACTGGCTCTGTGTAAATGTGGGCTGATGATTTCACCAGCAGGCCCCAGTGGAAGTCCTTCAGATCAGACCCAGATGAGTCTCCCAGTACAGTGTACAGTAGTGAGAAGATCAGAGGTAGCAAGTGTGGTTTGCAGTACATTGCTCTTGTTGTATGGACATGTAATCCTTTTTCGCTGGCAACTGCCACAATACAGTATAGTTGAATACCCAAAACCGTGTTCAGTCACACTACTGTGAACACTGTGCTGAAAACAATCTACAGAACAGTTGATTTTAATCGCAATCCTGAACAAAGTAGCCCATATTGTTCTTCAACATTGTGTAAAATATACACTACCATTAAAATGTTTGTAGCCTCTTCACTGTTGATGTTGAGACTGGTGTTTTGCAGGTACTATTTAATGAAGATGCCAGTTGAGGACCTGTGAGGCATCTGTTTCTCTAACTAGACACTCTAATGTATTTGTCCTCTTGCTCAGTTGTGCACCAGGGCCCCCCACTCTTTCTGTTCTGGTTAGAGCCAGTTTGCGCTGTTCTAAGAAAGGAGTAGTACACAACATTGTACAAGATCTTCAGTTTCTTGGCAATTTCTCACATGGAATAGCTTTCATTTCCCAGAACAAGAAAAGACTGACGTGTTTCAGAAGAAAGTTATTTTTTTATGGCCATTTTGAGCCTGTAATTGAACCCACAATTGCTGACGCTTCAGATACTCAACTAGTCTAAAGAAGGCCAATTTTATTGCTTCTTTAATCAGCACAATAGTTTTTAGCTGTGTTAACATAATTGCAAAAGACTTCTAATGATCTCATAGCCTTTTAAAATGATATATTTGGATAAGCAAACACAATCTGCCAATGAAACACAGGGCTGATGGTTGCTGATAATGGGCCTCTGTACGCCTATTAGGGGTGTAATGGTACACATATCCGTACCGTTCGGTACAGAACGTTCGGTTCGATACGCATTGTGATCCAAATGAATATAGTCTAGTTTTAACCACACATTACTTTTTTGTGTGCAAAACTAACATTCTGAACTCAGAGTTTCTACCCGGAAACGGATCTTGGAGCCGTAACTTAGCAACTGAAGTAGCCTAGAACATGTGATGCAGCCTCGTAAATAAATATGGTGAACACATACAACAAGCCAGAGCTTGAGGACCCTCCCATATCTTTCAGGTCTCCCGTTTGGGAAAATTACAGCTTTCCAGTTAAAGCTCCACTAGGTAGGATTTGTTCAGTAAAAAACTCAAGTTTTGTCCCCTACTGAATAAACATGTTGTGTATGCTGATGAGGCCCTCTAAGAGTTATTTAGCAATACAGACAGTTCAGTGCCAGTGAAATGTCAATTTACAATTTTTGGAGCCTTCCGCTACTTTGCCGGACAATTCTGTTCCAGCAAACCCGTTCCAGCCAATCGCCTTCTACAAGGTGGGATTTCCTCCTTGGTTTATTTTGTGAGTGCACATTTTACCTGGATGATATATATAGCATAAGTACGGGAGCGAAGTTTGCTTACTGTAAGAAACTATAAAGGCAGCTAGAGACCAGGATGACAAACTGTCAATTCCTCCCTTGTTTATTACAGCAAACACTACAAAGAAGTGAAAGAAGACTAGCTCATTATAGCTAGTAACCAGGAACCCTAAGCTAATGTTATCAAGGCTAACAATAACATTGAACTCTGAGTAAGCTCTTTTTTGGAACCGGTTATTGTATTTTTCATATTATTATTTGGAACTTCATTCTGTATTGGGCACTGGGGGAGAACCACTTTCTGACTGGTGAGTAATTGCAAAATGTAATTGTTTTTTTACTGAAAAAGTCCTACCTAGTGCAGCTTTAACTACAGTGGCAAAGGGCAAATGTTATAACTTTGTAATAAATGAAAAGAAATGTTATGTCTGGCATGTCTTTTTCCACTTTACTGAAATTGTACCGAACTGTGACTTCTGCGTACCGTTACACCCCTAATGGCTATGTAGATAGTCCATTAAAAATCAGCCGTTTCCAGCTACAATAGTCATTTACAACATTAACAATGTATACACTGTATTTCTAGCTAATTTGATGTTATTGTAATGGACAAAAAATTAGCTTTTCTTTCAAAAAAAAAACCCAAATACATTTCTAAGTGACCCCAAACGTTTGAACGGCAGTGTTCATGCCTTGTTTTGCTGCAATACATATTTAGAAGAAACATCATTTCCACAAAGTGTAGCATACACTCTTAATCATATAGCTCACTGGGGGTCTTGGTGTGTTTTCTTCCTTGATATGACCCCCCCACAATCTCCATGATCCCCTTTCTCCCTGGTTAATGACCAAAGTTACATCAATATGTAGAGCAAAACCAAATCTATTAAGGTTTGGGCTGCACATTCTGGTTTAGTGTACGTCTGCCTTCAGGAAATTGCATCCGGGACAGAGCTTTGCAAGACGGCCTTATCTTTGTTGACTGGAACAGTACTTAATCTGTGATTTTCAGCAGATATTAAGTTGTTTTTTTCCTCCCATCTCCTGTACATGATTAATCCTTGTTCTTCAGAGATGAGCAATGCTATCACCAAGGAAAGCTGTGCTCGTAATCTGGCGTTACCCAGCGTGTTTCATTAACGGGCCATTTATGACATTGGCCCGTTGGCCCAGTTGGCAGACCCAGGGGACCCATGACCTGAGGCTAAATAAGTTCTGCACCACCCATTTTGTGGATAGGCAGTATCAGTCTTTTGGAATGAAGTTGCCCACTTTCTTTAAGCACATTTGTTTTAATGTAATATGCAACCTTGCAGAAAAAGGAAAAGTTTGTTTAGCTTTGTTTTAGCCTGAGACTCAGTTGCAGGGATGTATAAATCTTCTTATGTAGACATTTTCTTTTTGATCTCCCTTTTCCTAATATAACGTGGCTAAAACTAAACAAACATGTCGAGTAGAGCTGAAGGAATTACAACTTTCTGGTCTCAGTTTATTTTTTGTTGGAGACATTTTGGCCTCTGGGATCAGGAAACGGACTCTAGAACGGAATAACAGTCGATGTGAACATTTATGTTCACTTATGTCTATTTTCTTTTAATTCTCCATACTTTTTAGCAAAAATGCTTATGGACTTGTTTATATATGTCTTTAGCTAACATGGTTGCAGTAAAGGATACAATCTGGTTTGACAACAATCCTTGTATAGGGTTAGGGGTGAGGGTTAGCTGTGACCTAAATGCCTGTCTGATTATATTGATAGAGGGTTCACCTGTTGGGTTTTCAACATACAGGTCTGGGGATGTTCTGGGAAAACTCATGCATTACTTACCTGTCAGTAATTTGTGGCAAACATACTCCATATTTTGCTTGTTGTCCACTCAAAATGGAGCAGTTCATGCTACCAGGCGATGAACAGAGACCAGTGTGTAGCAATTTAGGGAGCAAAGTTCATGCTTTTCACAGAGTTGACTAGCTGAGCCCCTGAATCTGAGAAGGCATTAGTAGAAGAATTCCTGGTGGTCCAACAGCCTCCCCACTGTAAAGGAGATGGTTATTTCCATGGTTGAATCAGCCTTTGGGCTGGCACAGTCAGGAGACCACTGTAAGGTTGGGAGACTGGCAGGGTTGAATCAGCCTTTGGGCTGGCACAGTCAGGAGCCCGCGGTAAGGTTGGGAGACTGGCAGGGTTGTCCTTCCATGTGCAGATTAAACAGTCAATTTGTCAAAAGAAAATCCTTTATTGGAAGGACTTCTGATTTAGTTTGAGACATAAGAAACCTTTAACTGAGGCCCAGCTATCCAGCGTCAGATCAAACAGAACTACATTGATTGTGGGATATTGTGAAAGGATTTTAATTTTGGAAAGCCCCCACCTGTTGTCTGAGGAAGACCTGTTGGAGATAAAGGATATTTGTTTACTCTGGAACTGGGTTTATTTTGATTTAGTCTAGTCTTGTGACTAAAATATCTCATTGTGACTATCTGGAAGTTTCAGTCACAATTTTTTTCCATTGAACAACAATTTAGTCTAGTTATTGTCAAAATGACGAAAACAGTGAGCCATTTTAATCAACACAATGCCCTTATGTTTTAGTCACATTTTAGTCAAATCAAAAGTATTTCCTGATTAATCTATAGATCTAGTAAACATATCACTGACTTCCAAGTACACAAACGCAGTCTTGTTTTACCAACACATTTTTCTGTATAAACATTACTGGATGATTCTATTCTCAAAATGGTGGAAGAACACATTAATCTGCAGCATTTAAAGGGCAAGAAATAATGCAAAACATTCCCTGACTGTGTGTGAATAAATTATTTTAACAACTCTAAATCACTTGAAACAAATCAAATGCTGTGTATTTTTCCAATTAAATAATTTACGACAGCATTGACTAGTTGTGTGAATGTAACAAATCTCACAACATATTGTAGCTAGCAACATTATTAATCTTGTAGTAAATCCATATCAAATAAGGCTGATGGAACATATCAGAATGTTTTGTTTACCATGTTGATATAGCCAACTCTTATGTATTAACATTTTAGCACAGTGTTATGCACAGTATGCATATACGTGAAATTTCCAAAATTAGCAAGGAGGAAATGCGCACTGGACACGCATTATCGTTCAAGCAGTTTAATTGACATGGATGGAAATGTCAGTTTGAAGTGTAAGAAATGAGGAGTGTACATAATATTAAAAAACGTTTTGATGGTTAACAAATTAGTATAACGACTTCTCCAGGCACCACACCACATGGTATTTACCTGTGCGTATTGTGATGATGCGCTTTCCAAAGTCTTTTGATGTTCGTAGTATTTTTTTTTTACCTGTGATTTGTACTGGAATAGTAGCTGTAGAGAACTCAGTCAATCCTTTGCCCCCAGATTAGAGAACAGTCAGAGGTATCTTTGGAATGACTTGAGCGTGAGATTTGTTTTTCATCAATAATAGCATTGCCACATTGGTATGAGAAAGAAAAAAATTAATTCTGCTAATGCCCATTCATGTTTTTGATTGGACAAAAAAAAACTCACCGAGAAGCTCTCTTTCCAAAATCTTCCTATCCAATTATGGTATTTTTACAAAACTTTCATCACAAAGATCATTTCGTGTTGTCTCTTTTTGGCAACCAAAAAGAAAAATAGTTTTTGTTTAGTTATTGTCTGTTTTGGATCAAGTTAGTCAGTTATCGTCTCGTCAACAGCCACTGAAAAACAGGTATTTAATGAATATTTTCATCGCTATTTTTGTTGACGAAATTAACACTGCCTGGGAAGAGTGTGGGGGTTATGTTGTTCCATGTCTTTCTTTACGGCGACGGTCATTTTGCCAAGCTTGTCCTGATAATGTTAAGTGTTTCCTGTTTTTACAAGGCCTGGGCCTGACTCAAAAGACAGTCCAGACCAGTCATTTCTGAGTTTACAAATAAACGTTTTGCAGATAGTCTCTGTTAAATTTAAAATGCTGCCAAATCCAAGAGAAAATCAGTTTTTTAATATTTTCATTAGTTTGAATGAATAAGCATCTGCCATCATGGGGTCTTCCTCCAACCACTCACTCAAACTGATTGTCTGTCTCTCTCCATGTTAGATGCTAAAAGCATATTCCAGCCTGTTTCCGTCCTTGCCCTCTCCATGATCTTATGTAATTCGGCTGATGGACTGTTCTAATGTGTAGCTACAGTTTTAATACTATTGCATGGGATCCCCTGATGCAGGAGAGACAGTGTTCTGTTAAGAAGAGTTCATTTGGTAGACTGTGGATTAGCTGTTGCTCCAGATTTGTTTTTATTGAGTGTAAATCTACACTGGTCCTCCATAAGTAGTCACTAAGCTCTGAGCAGGGAGGGCTCATGTGCCGGGCCTGATCTACATTATAATGTGGATATTGAGTGTACTTTGTATTTCTATGCTATAGCTAGCTATTATCACATTTCAATGGGGGAGGTTTACTGTCATGCATTTTATGTCTGATTTAGTAGAGTCTGAGCTAAGGATCTATTCACGACCATATTACAGTGGCTTAACATTTCGTCCATGCCATGGAATGCCACTTCCTTTGAAATCTGAGCATCACATTCTGCTCCATTTAGTGTACTACTGTAGATCTGTCATATAATGGTATTTAGGCATTCACATTCCACTGCCGCGGTAGCCTCCTGTGTGTCTGCCACATCTATTGCACTACACGGCACGGTCACATGATATCGGGCAGTTCTTCAGAGCGCGGTGGTGGTTTAATGTTTTGATGTTCTCTGTTCCACTGCTGTTAGAGTACTGTTGGTGCAGCCACAGTTCCACAGGCATCCCGTGGGTTCGGATGAAAGAGAACTACAGTCTGAACAAATGATTGAGAATTGCAGAGAAACTTGTACGTGAAACCGTTAAATGGTTTTTACAGTCTCCTTTTCAGATGAAACAGTTGGCTTTCAGTGCTGGTTGAAAGTATATGATCCCCTTGTGCAACTATAGATCTTTTTATTGTTCACCATGAAATCTTCATTTCATCAGAACTGACATCTTCATTTCATCAGTCTTTTTTATCTGACATGACAGGTCTATAGTTACCAATTCCATATGTTGGTTTAGAGGAAATCATGCGTGTAGTAGAAAAAACAAATTAAAAAGGAATTAGAGCAAGTGCAAAAATAAGTGTACCCTGAGTTGAGATGGTTAAATCAAGTAGGTAAGTAGAATCAGGTGGGTAAATAATTGGGTATCTAATGAGCCAATCAAAGGAGGGATCTCTGGGAAACAGTTTGGGGTGGACTCTGTTAAACAGAGACAAGAATCCTTGTCAGTTTGGTGTTACTCAAACAGGTGAATGCGAAACACAGCATGCCGAGAGGAAAGGATATATAAGGAAAAGAGGGAAGTTTTGAGCACATCCGTCTGGGAATGCTCCACAACCATATCAAAAAGATTTGAACTCCATCAATCCACTGTGAGGCAAATCGTTTACATGGGGAGAGCATTTAATATGACAACAACTCGGCCTAGAAGTGGACCCCGTTCCAAAATATCCCCAAGAGCCACAAGAAAAATAATAAATCAGGTAAATGCAAACCCAAATATAACATCTGGAGATTTGCAGACCTCCCTTGCTGCATCTCAGGTTACTGTGCATGCGTCAACAATAAGAAGAATGAATAGAAATTGCATCCATGGGATGGTTGCAAGGAAGAAGCCTCTGCTGTCAAAAAACCCCCAAACTGCCCTTCTTAACTTTGCCAGAGACCCCCGGACAAACATGAAGGATTCTGGTCCATTCTCTGGACAGATTAGTCCAAATTTGAGCATTTTGGTCACATTCAAAACTGATATTTTTGGTGACCCAATGCCGCCTATCCCCAAAAGAACCTCATCCCAACAGTCAAGCATGGGGACTGGAATGTCAACATCAGGGGCTGTTGTTCCTCCTCTGGATCTGGTCGACTGCACATAGTTAAGGAAATAATGAATTCTGAGGTGTGCTATGAGATTCCTGAACAAAATGTATGGCCATCAGTCCAGGAGATAAAAATGGCCAGAAAATGGGTCTTCAAATGACAACAACCCAAAGCATTCAAGCAAATCTGCCAAAAAATGGCTCATGAGAAAGAAGATTTGTATTTTGGATTGGCCCAATAAAAGTCCTGATCTTAATCCAATGGAGATGCTGTGGCAGTACATGGCAGATACCCCTAAAAACTCACTCAATTGGCTGAGTTCTGTCAGGAGTGGGAAAAAATCTCTCAAAAAAGAGGTCAATGACTGATTAGTGACTGATTATGTTTTCTCCGTTATCACTGTTAATGGATGTGCCACAAGCAATTGAATGAAGGGGTTCAAAAACGTCTGTACATATGACATCTGAGTTTTAAAATAAACAATGAAAATGTGTCATACGTTATGTTTTTGTTTGTGTCCTTTATTTGGAATGTCTTTATTACAAATTGGGGTTTAGATAATAACCATTCCTATAGGGTTCACAAACTTTGAAGCAGCACTGTATATATAGAAATCTCAAACATTTAAAACGTATTCACAGCCGTTTTAGTTTCAATTGAGTTCAATAAATAATGAACTGCAGTGTCATTAAGATGTTACCTGTTTTTTTTACCAATAATACTTATCAATAAGTATAGCTAGCTAAACCAACATTTAAACTTGATTTCCATTCAAAATTGTAAAAAATCCACACATTTCGACCATCATATAGCTTGTGGGCTATCTCTGTACTGTACTACTGACTGACTGACTGACTGACTGACTGACTGTTCATGACTGTGTCTACCTCTGATTCACTCCCTGACTGTAGTACACGGATGTAGACATCTGTCTGTCTGTCTGTCTGTCTTCTACTGTACCGTTTCACCTCCTGTTTTTTTTTACCAATAATACTTGTCAATAAGTATGTTCAAAACAGCATTTGCTGAAGCCAGAATCTCCTCAAAACACACTAGCCAAATGGAATGGGAGTGGGGATAACATTATAAATATTAATGTTCCTTAGTATTTACTGTAGCTACCTAGCTAAACCAACATTTAAACATGATTTCTATTCAAATTTGTAAAAAACCCACATATTTCGACCAACATATAGCTTGTGGGCTATCTCTAACGTTACTAGCTAGCTAGCTACTTATCGCTAAATGGTGATTGTTGTTTGCTGCTAGGATTGTCAGTTGTGACTCAACTGTTGGAACTGCATTGGATTTTAGCACAACACCTTTGCATACCCCATTTGTTTTTGCATCACGTTTGGAATGCACTTGTCTGCAAAATGTGCTCTTCAAATAGTAGACTTTTAGTGGTAACGTTAGCATGGTTAAGCTAACTATCTGATCACTTGTTTGTTCAATTGGGGAATGATCGGATGTGCTACACACATTCAAATTTGGGCGGGAAGTGAAAATGCAAAAAGCATATCATTGGACGTATTAAAATGACATGACAACATGACAACAAAACCGAATGATTCAGACTCGAGTCACATGATTGGATTTTAGGATAAGGCTCAACAGACATAGCAATGATATCAACCTCATACTTTGGTGATACTGATTACACCTGCCGTACTTAAAATTTTGATTTAAATTCAATAAAAGTGCAGATTTTTCTGTGCATACCCTTTAATGAGAATTGGGATGAACACTTTCATACTCTGTACATCATCCGAGATGTTCTAGGGACAATGCACAGCCTATAGGCTGTTTCCTTATAGGCTACTTACTAAATGTCAATAAGGCAAGTCTTCCAATGTGTGAAATCCAGCTAGTGCGTCAAACGTAGTCTGTCAGAGGTGCAGAGTGAGTGGATTTAAATGCTGATGGAGAACAGAGCAAAGCAGTGCAGGCCAACCACCACATACAGTTACTTCTGTGTCTCTGTACCTATACAGCTGTAATCCCATTTTAGGCCATACAGAGTTAATTTACTGTTTAACGCTGAGGTGTCGAACATATGGGTGGTTTGAGTAAAAACATAACTAAAGTATATAAAGATATTTTTATTTGGGGGAATATATACTCAGTATACCTCAACAAAGGATCTAATAGCACACCTGTATTGACTCTTGGGCAGGTGTGTATAGTTAAAAACAAATTAAAATATTTTAGAAAGGTTAAAGGAACCTACATTAATACTGTTTAGTCCGGCTATTAGTCACCTACATAAAGGAATGAAAGACAGGGGGCATTGACACTTAAAAAAAATAGATGTAATATAATGTATAATTGTGCCACCTTGAATGTGGCCAACAGGTTAAATTATATTGACAACCTTGGTTTAACGCATGCCTCTTTCCATTCTTCTCAAAAAATTGGAAAAGAGGCCAAAATGATGTACCTAAGTATCAAAGAGATACACAACTTCCATTCCGATTATAGAAACTAAACTCTTCCTCATTCCGTCAGGACAAGCATTTTACTGTGCTAACTCCTTTTTGACCCCTACCGTATGAGGACATAAGTAATCAGATTGCCTTACACAGTCTTCGACACAATCTGTCTGCAGCCTGTGAAATGCAAAGCTGTACTACTGACTGACTCTTCATGACTGTGTCTACCTCTGATTCACTCCCTGACTGTAGTACATGGACGTAGACATCTGTCCGTCTGTCTGTCTTCTACTGTACCGTCTCACCTTCTGTCCTTTAACATTGAGTGTTAAACAGATTCAATTACCAAGACATTGCATGTGATGAGCTGCTGCATTTTACTGCTTGTCGTTTCCCTAGCCTCAGCTAGCTGGCTGTAGATAGCCTAACCGACTGGAATAACGCTGGCAATTCCCGAATCTCTGGTTGAGTCGTGTCTCATTACGCTGGTAACCAAAAATAGTGACTGAGACTTTAGCAACAGCCACTCGACCCCTTTACAGAATCTGTCAAAACTGACCAAGCCACTCTACTTGCCAGTGGCTCTGCTGTGGCCCCTGTGGACTGCAGGTCACCAGGTCCTCCTCAAGCACAAATCAAGGCTGCTACATGCTTCATGAAACTGCAAGCGCAGTGAGGGGCTGTTGCTTTCACATGTACTTCTGCATACATATAGGAACGCTCCGTGTTCTTATGAACTTATGAGGTACTTGCTCCGTGTTTATGTGCTAAGTGTCTAGTGGCCTTGATCTGTACTGGTGGATGACCTAGTGATTTAAAAATGTCTTCGCGCAAACTTATTAAGTATTTGCTTACGTGTGAGTGCCGATTCCAACCCCAGAAACTACAGCTAAGATGCTGTTTCATACCACCCTGATCAACTGAAACTAACTGCCTTCATCGACACCTTCCCAGCTGAAATAATGTTATGGAATTTAGCCTGTGTAACAATTCTGAAGTAAATGGTGTGTTCACGTGTTCCTATGCAAAACCTCATAAACAGATCTCAAGATGATCAGGCACTGCAAGCTCCCAGCTATAATGTTATCAACAAATCATTGAAATGATCCCACACCTGTTTAGCCACTATTGTCTTCATTGTGGTCCTACATGTATTTGCAGGCGCATAGATTTTTAAGCTTAGGAGCACATGGTACTAATATGAAATGCCAGAGTAGGGCCCCGTGATCTGCATTTCGTCCACTGCAGGGGCCTTTATAACTGAAGTACTGTAGGCAATTAGAAACACTTTTGAATCTCGTTTCATTCATTATTTTTTTGTGAGTAAATACATGACTCAATGACACATACATCAATGACACAGAAATTGCGCCAAGCTGTGTCAAGAATTCAAATCCTGATGGTGGCATACCAACAGTGACCTGGGGCCTCGCATTAGGTGGTGCCAATTGTCTCAGCATTATACAGGGTTAGTAGGGTTGGTGTGAGAGAGAGGCCATGAGAACCAGTGGGACTTCATGAAATAATGATAAAGTAAAACCAAAAAACACATTAATATATGCAGTCAACTATATATACACGACCGTTCAAAAGTTTGGGGTCACTTAGAAAATTCCTTGTTTTTTTTCATTAAAATAACATCAAATTCATCAGAAACACAGTGTAGACATTGAAAATGTTGTAAATCGGGAACCTCATTGCTGCTATCCATGCATTTCAGTTGCACATGCACCTTCATTTGCCTTCTTTCCACATTTTGAATTGCTATTTGTACTTGCATTTGCCTTCATTGCTCATCTATACATCTCTCTTGTAACATACTTTATACTTAATACTTGTAAATGTTCTGCCCTCTTCTATTTGCAATTCTGGTTAGATGCTAATCTGCATTTTGTTGTGCTATACTTGTACTGTTCAATGGCAATCAAGTTTAATCTAATCTAAATGACTGTTGAACCTGGAAATGGCTGATTTTTAATGGAATATTTACATAGGCGTACTGAGGCCCATTATCAGCAACCATCAGTCCTGTGTTCCAATGGCAAAGTTCATTTTAAAAGGCTTATTGATCATTAGAAATCCCTTTTGTAATTATGTTAGCACAGCTGAAAACTGCTTTGCTGATTAAAGAAACAATAAATTGACCTTCTTCAGACTAGCTGAGTATCTGGAGCATCAGCAAATGGGTTCGATTACAGCCTCAAAATGTCCAGAAACAAAGACCTTTCTTCTGAAACTTGTCATCTACTCTTGTTCTGAGAAATGAAGGGTATTCCATGTGAGAAATTGCCAAGAAACTGAAGAAAGTACACAATGCTGTGTACTATTCTATTCACAGTACAGCACAAACTGGCTCAAACCAGCGTAGAAAGAGGAGTAAGAGGGTGCACAACTGAGCAAGAGGACAAATACATTAGTGTCTAGTTTGACGCCTTAAAGGTCCTCAACTGGCAGCTTCATTTAAATAGCACCCGCAAAACACCAGTCTCAACAGTGAAGAGGCGACTCCCTGGACAGAGGAAGATTGGAAACAGAAAAGGAACCAGGCAAGCTTAGTTCAGCCGGCACGCAATTAAAAGCGATAAATGTTGTTGCCCTTACAGGATTCGAACCCGGGTCTCCCACAGGAGTGGCTGCATCTTTCACTACTACACCACGGTGCTATACATTCGCCCAGTGTTGGTATAGCAACTCGCCATTAGATTTTGTCACGCAGTAACATCACGCCAAGTTTGAATATTTCGCTAGACACCATTAAGCATTGTGTTAAACTGAACGTTTCTTATGAAGTTTTCCTCCACCACAAATAGCGTTTATGGCTTTCAGTGGCTTTTGCCACTGGCCGTTTTAACAGCTTATTAGCCAGTAATAGGCTTACTAGTTTTTCTTTCATTCGTGAATGACATTGATACAATAACTATCAATATAGGTGACGATAACTGACTTCTTCATCAAGTGAAAAGACTTGTTTACAGCCCAAGGGGTTTTGATCTGGCCTATTAATGCCCCAAAAAGCATGCACGGATGCGTACTTCAAAAATCCACCAGAAATAGTCGCAATATAACCGTAAACATTTTATTTTAGGCATACTATAACGTAGCTATTGAAGGTTGTGCTTTTGACTGTGACTGAGATTCGAACGCGGGATCTATTGGTTGCCGGTCCGCATCTCTAACCACTATGCTATTTCCAAGGGTCGGTCAGTAAAACCAAATGAAAAGATGCTGGAGGTGTGCTTGATGCCATCTGTCAAGGTGAAGTCTGGGGGTGCAATGTGATGGTAAAGTGGGAGATTTGTACAGGGTAAAAGGGATCTTGAAGAAGGTCCTTTGCAACGCCATGCCATACCTTGTGGATGACACTTGGTGGGAGCCGATTTCCTCCTAGAACAGGACAATGACCAAAGCACAGCTCCACACTATGTAAGAACTATTTAGGGAAGAAGAAGCAGTCAGCTGGTATTCTGTCTATAATGGAGTGGCCAGCACATTCACTGGATCTCAACCCTATTGAGCTGTTGTGGAAGCAGCTTGACCGTATTGTGCATAAGAAGTGCCCATCAAGCCAATCCAACTTGCGAGAGGTGCTTCAGAGAGCATGGGGTGGAATCTCTTCAGATTACCTCAACAAATTGACAACTAGAATGCCAGTTGCTGCAAATGGAGGGTTCTCTGAAGAAAGCAAAGTTTGATGGACACCAATATTTCAATAAAAAAACATTTTTAGCTAATCTTGTCCATGATTATATTTCCTATTCAAACTAATTTCATGTATGTTTTCATGGAAAACAAGGACAAGGAGTGTCCCCAAACATTTGAATGGTAACACTTCCTTGTTTTCCATGATATATAAATATCAAATATATATATATATATATATTTGATATTTTATTTTGTCAGTTCCTGCTGTGCACAATTTGTTGTAATTGACATCTATGACAGTCTGTAGAGAAAAGAGACTTTTGTCTAGTTTGAGTTTATTGTCTACAGATCACAGCAATAGCCTTCATATTAAATGAATGTGGTCTGCTGGTACAGTACTCGAGTGTGATGTTTCTAAGAGGATTTATCTCTCCATATAACACTAGTGTCAGATCATCCTGACAAAATGCCCTCTTCACCACCCAACCATGACTTAGAGCTAGAGATGGTCAGGCCTGAAACATGCGTTCACTAATTGCTACTACTAGTTTCGTCTTATCTAATGCTATAAGAGAGACTTTTGAGAGTTGCTCAAAGAAAACCCATTGTCTAAACCCAGATGCCCTCTGTTGCCATGTATGGGAAGTTGGAAACCAACCGCGTATGTATTTGTCCGCTTAGCCGTGTTAGCTTGATAACAATGTGTGTCCTAGCCTCCAGTGTGTAGCAGGTCAGAACAGTGCATGTTACTGGTTGGGGTAACGTTTGTGTTTCCTGGACTGTGTTTTCTGTGAGCCGTCTCCTGTTACAACATTCCCAAAGTACTGACAGTCTTCAGTGGGGTGTCTGACCCCAATCGTCCTGCGACTCAGCTAGGCGTACTCAGCTTGGGAAAGGTTCAGCCACGACGTCCGCTCATACTGACGCGTCTGTTAGACGTCCTGAAGTCCGGTGATGTTTGCTGTAGGACGGACCTCTGACGTAATGCGCGGACCTGACCGCGCCGCTCATCGGGCTGAGTTGATGAGTCACGGCGGGGGTGTGGGACAGAGTGCTGTAGCCCCGCCCTGCAGGCTGCTGTCACCTCTCCACTGGGCCGAGTCCTCACTGGGATTTCTCTGTGTTAGGGAGGCCGAGGGTCAGACTGATGGATAGTTCTTCTCTTGGATGTAGACTCTCCCATTCCTCACTCTGATGCATCGACGACATCCTCCTCCTTTGTGTGTGTGTGTGTGTGTGTGTGTGTGTGTGAGTGAGTGTGAGTGTGAGTGAGTGTGAGTGTGAGTGTGAGTGTGTGTGTGTGTGTGTGTGTGTGTGTGTGTCTGCATTACTATACATATGAGAACCTAAAGTCCTTGGAAGTAGAGTAACCCTTGGCAAATCTGGTGAAGTGAGAACATTTGGCCAGTTCTCATTTGTAAAAAAGGCTATAATAGGCCCAGGTTAACGTTAGATTCAGGATGAGGAATATGTTTTTTTAAGGTTGAGTTTCATTTAAGGTTTGGGACTAGGGAAAGTAGGATATTAAATGGGTAAGTAAAACAAGCGCGCGCGTGTGTGTGTACATACAAGTGTGGAGAGAGAAGACGCTGTTTATCCCTTCATAACCCTCTTGGTTCAGACTGAGCCAGCCATTATCCTAAGTGGCAAGCCACCCCATTAACCCTTTGATTACAGCAGATGTGAATGGTGGATGGCTGCAATCATCAAGCATAATATCCTCCTATTACGAGCGTTTCAGGCAGCGTGGCCGTGTGGTGTTTCTTCCCAGGGAACGCACAGCTCCACTATGAGGGCAGACTGGAACTCTGCACATCTTGTCGGTCAGTCAGGATTACAAATGAGGGCAATTCGTTGTAAAAATGGACTGCAGCTGAGTTTGAAAAACAGCCCTCTCGGTTTTAGGACATTAGTCACTTTTTGAGCATTTCAGCCATTCCTGGGCACTGGTGAAATGAATGCCCTTATAAATCTCTGCAGATAAGCTTTTATTTGAGGAACTGATTTAATCATTCAGGACCAGAGGGATGCTGGCTCCCTTTTAAACGCTATGTTTTCACAGTAATGGGATCCAATGGATTCAGTCAAGCAAAAAGTGATAGTTCTAACTGTTTCCAACTGAATGTGAACAGCCACGGTCTTCATAGCTGTAAATGTGTTGAAATAATGCTGTGCGGCTGGTGTTGAAACAGCCTCCTGGTGCAGCAGGCCTAATACCTAAGCTATAATGGAACTGTGTTTCTCAGGTTATGTAATGGGGAGTTCCCTACTTATGGACTAAGCCTAAATGGGATAATCACCTTCTAGAGTCGAGGCTACCAGAGCGACACGGCTGGCCTCGTTCACAGGCTGAATTTGGTTAGCTTTACTGCAGTGTTAAACCGTCCAACAGCTATGACGTCACTCATATTTTCTGCTAATTGTCTACAGTGGGTAGGGGGCTTTGGTTTTAGCCAGTCTGGATGTTGACTGATTGAGTGGTGCGGTGACAGGCACACTGACTTCTGTGACGTTGTTTCTTTCTCTCCACCCAGGCCCATGAATGGAGCAAAAACGATGAGCGCCTCTTGGCAGCCGTGGACCATGGGGAGGTGGAGAAGGTGACTGCCCTCCTCACCAAGAAAGGAGCCAGCGCCGTCAAACTGGACCATGAGGGCAAGTCAGCGTGAGTGTGGAGGGTTACGGGTCGGACTTGGGTCACACGCAGATTACAAACGGGTAATCACGACAGCTTGGAGATTTAAGACGTAGGTTGTACATACTGAATTAAGGGTAACATTGGAGCATGGTAAGGTTTGTAGTTTAAATCGATCCTATTTCTCCCACTATTTCCCTGGACGATCTAAAACTACCACACTGTTTCAGTGGAGCATGCAGTTCTTGGATATTCCATTACAGTTCTATGGTTACACATCTACCATAGCAATAATGATGGAATTGTCCCCAGGCAACTATTCAACGCAGTAGGCCATAGTTCCTGTCCCTAGTGGGGAAGGTAACGAGATGAATTGTGGAAGGAGAAATCGGTCATGTGGATTCTGATTGGGTTGAGGTTTTGTCTGTACGAATCATGTCATTACTTTTTTCTCTTTTCTAAATTTTACGATGTAGGGTTCTTTGCCCAATCGCTTGTGCCAAAATGAATATGAGCTAAAGCCTAAATGGAATCTGTTGTTACTCGTGATGGGGAGATTTACTTTAAATTGGTGAGCTAAGGATTCATAAAATACATCCCACGCACGGCTTTGAGCTAATGATTCATAAAATTCACCCCACACAGTTTTGCTAAAGCCGAGACACGAATGTCTAGTTGAATTTCAGTGTTCTTCTAGTGTTTTGGCTCATGTGTACAGACCTGCCAGGATTCCTGGCCTTTCAATGATAGCCTATTGAAAATAATATAATTGCCATTATATAAACTGGTCTCCTTTGTGTGTTTAACATGCTCCCAATTAACACAAAGCGAGATTGTATCCTGACATTGCCTGGTTTCTATAGGCTCTGAATGAACGTGACAGCCATGTCCCTTCTACCCAACTAGGCCAGATAATGCAGAGAGACAGCGTTAATGTTTGACCTTTTTTTCTGACTGCTGCTCTGCCAGAGACCAGGGAAAAAGAACACCACTGACCTAAATATATGGAGGGATTTACTTTTCGGGGGCTGGGGTGGGGCTCACAGGCGGACAATGTGTATTTTATGTCACCCGAACGAAGAGGCCGTTGTTTATATCTCTGACTTTCCTAGCTTTACCAGGACACAAACTGACGGACAGATTGTCATTGCCTTTGTGGATAGTGACTGGAATGGATGGAAACCACTGGTGTCTGAAAGCACAAGACCCTTAATGAATATTAATGCAGACACACCACCACCACCACCACCGCACACACACACACACACACACACATACACACACACACACACACAAACACAGTTATCATGCACTTCACATTACCTACAGTAGCCTGACTGTAGGGATGCCCTCTAGGCATCTTTGTGTATGGTTTTGTTGATTCCCAATTAGAGGAAGCTGCCCAGCATTGCCTCTAATTGGGGCTCCTATTTAAGTTGCCATTTGCCTAACAAAGTTATTGATCATTGTTTGTGCTATGTGCCCTTCCATCTCCTCTCCTTTCTTCTCCTTTCCTCTCCTCCCCACTCTTCTCTTCTCTTTTCCTCTCCTCTGTTTGGAAACCAATAAAGGAATGTCAATCTACTACTGCTCTGCGCATCGGGTCCTGCCATCCAACCATGACAGTATACTAAATTCGTTTTCTCACCTGATATCTAATTGCAAGTAAAAGTACATACATAATTAACATGTATGTTGACCCTGCAATTAATGCATTTAAAGTCTAATTAGTTTAGAAATGTGGGCTCTCTGAGGAAGCTGTTTGTAAATTGCTGAATATTATCAGTCTGTACCAGACATTTAAAACATGGAGTCTGGCAAGTGATTTTGAGCAATGCTTTTCATTCTGAAGGTAATGCATTTTGAGCAGATACTCTCTGAAAGGTCAATTAAATAGTCTAGAAACCTTATCTAAACACATGCTTATCTCTATATGTCTACAGAGAATCCATGTTCATTAAAAAAGTGACAGTTTTGAAGAAATGCTCTTGCTATCTCTTCCAATTCAAGTTCAGACTTTTCACAGAAGAACTGTGAATTAATGGTGGCAAGCGCACTTGGATAATGACTCTGTTTGAATACTTTATTTCTCTTACACATCCTTGGATCAGTCGAAGTGCTATGGCATAATATCCTTTGCTAGAATGCTTTCATTCTAGTGAATCTTCTATTCTGTTTCTTGTTTCGATCAAGTTCTTTATGAGTTGTGAGGAAGACATCCTCCATAGCAGAGGTAATTGGTCGGTCGTTGTGGTCTTGCGTCGAGCGAGCCTGCAGGGCATCAGGCTGCCTATGTTAGCTCCCAGTGTGTGTTTAGATTGGTTGGTCTGCCTGATGGCCTGGAGCAGAGCTAATCGATCCACAGCGGAGTACTGACCCAGTTTAACAACACATGTACAAGAAAAAGCCTTTTAACATAATCAATAGATTGGCGGATACTTTAAAATCAATCTGTAGCACTGAATTCAAGTGTCCCCACACCATTTAACCTTGTGTTGATGTTTCCAACTTGAAGAATCAGATGCCATTGATAATCATCCAGACAGAGCACATTGCTGGAGATTGAGATTGAAGCGTAGTGTTTACATTTGCAGGATTTCTCTTAAGGGAATTTTACAGGTTCTTTTCCTTCAGAAGTAAAGGAAATGTTTTCTGTTAAATTCTTCCACTGTGTGTGTGAACATCGTGTTCTGTGCCATCCCTCTCCATAAAGTCTCCACTTGGCCGCTACCCGTGGACAGACTGAGTGTCTGTCAGTCATCCTGGCACATGGAGTGGACACATCGGTCATCGACGCCTCAGGTTAGTGGACTACATTTGGTCAGTGCAATATCTTGGGTAACACTATATTTGCATAGTTAATCTGTAGATGCTTCACAAACTATCCACACACTATCAACACAATTTCAATTTGCCTATCTACTAACACCAAAACTAACCTTAAACCTCATCCGAACCTTAACCATTTCACTAACCCTTACACTAACATTTATTCTAAACCTACTCTTAGCCTTAGCATGCATGTACTTTGTTTTTGATAGTTTGTTGATAGTATAATCATCTAGAGTGTCTACAGATGGTACATCTGACTACCCAAATACAGTGTGACCATACCTTGTACTGTGCCTGCCCAAAGACTTACATTAACATTTTAAAGCAGAGCTATTTTCTTAATGTGAACATATCCTGAACGTACTTAATTGTTGGTGAATATTCCCTGTAGAGCTAATCTGCCCAGAAAAATCTTTAGAGTATGATGCTAGTGGTTCCAGATACGTACTGGCCAGCAGGGAGTTGAATTAATCTGAGGCTGCAAAGGAAGATATCTTAGTGGAATGTCTTTTTGTCTCAGGTTTTAGTGCTTTACACCTTGCTGCCAAAAGCAACCATCAGGAGTGTGCCAAAAAGCTTATACAGGTAAGATGAAGCTACAGAATTAAGAATTAATAATACAGAAAACATGAATGGTTACTTAATTCATTGGCTGTGTTGTTTGAAGCTTAATGATTTGGCTGTTGTTGTTTTTTTTTATATTTCACTGGCAACCCTTTTTTTGGGTCATTTCTATGCATGAGAGCTAAGACAGTTGTGCTTGTTCATGAATCCCTTTGTGAAAGTGGGTTAACTAACTGGCTGTTAACATTACAGACAAGTCTTGTGTTGAGAAGCGTGTGATATCTGGCAGTGTTCAGTCTGGTGATCATCCGATTGGTCCCAGTGCATCTTCTGATCTTACCCATGACCACCTCCCTATCCTCAGTGCCCTGATAGGACCTTAGTTCAGTCATGCAACCATTCACACAGTACAAGTCTGTGTTCATGCATCTGCAGGAGCAATATGGATAGATTCTGAAAAACACCAAGTGCAGTGGGAGCTGGTTAAAGTACCATTGTATTTTTTTTTTTTTGTTGAACCCAGATATTAAGCGTTGGTCTTTTCATAACTATAACACGTCATAACTGTGATTGAGAAACTGTTTATGAAGCTGTCCGTCTCCAGCATCCATCACAGTGTTCATGTGTACCATATGGAGATGCATGAAACTTGCTCCTCTGCCTAAAGTATCCATGTATGCGGTAGGGTTGGGCAGTATGATGTGTAATGGAATTGAATGGGAGGCTTGAAATAAAGTGGGAGGGTTGAAATAAAAAGACCAGAGGCAGGAGTATAATGTTTTTCGGTTTCAATATACAGTAATATCCAGAAGTGTTTCTTTCTTTCTTTTCTCACAGTAGAACAAACAATTGTACACTACAGGAACAGGTAACACTGCTATGCCTCGGTGTACACCTGAAGAAACAAAACAAAATTAAAACCTCCGGCAAAAGGCTGTGGCAAAATTATAAGGGACGGGAAGTAGAATGGTCATTACTGGCTAACCCTGTACATATCAATGGAGAACCACCACTAGGCTTCCTTACTGCCTGCCTTTACTGCCCCGTCCTCAAGCTTAGATCTCCTCCTGTTCCCCGAAGTAGTTCCTGTAGTAGTAGATGGCATGCGCTACGTCTGATGATAGCGAGTTGGTACCAAAAAATGCCACTCTGCGATTTGGCAGCTTTTTGGTTTTTGTATTCAACTTTGTATTTATTATTTTCATATAGGTTATGCCTATATTGTGAGGTTATAAATGTGTAATGTTTTGGCTATTTTCATATGTGTATGTTGTAATAGTAGGTGACATTTTTTAAATGACTGAATCTTTATAGCCTATTGAAAGATTTGCTTCGAAACTATGAGACGTTTGTCCGTAAGATAAATTCAGAACTGAGAAAACAAATAGACTACCACTGCATCATCCAAGAAAACAAACTTATTTCATATCCATTAATTTCTGCTAATAATACAAGTTGTTACAAATATATAGGCTGTAAAATGGAACCGACTAGTTTGGCTTACGTGGGACTGCAGGCTTCCTCTTGTGGTGGACTGAAATAGCAAGTGTAATTCAGACCTGTTTTCAAGAGTTCTGATCAGGCCTGAAAGCTTGGTCCGACTCAGGCCTTTTTACCTGAAGCCTGAACCTAGACCGGGCCCAAATCAGATAAGGCTGAACCTTACAAAACATTGATTAAAAAAATTTATGTCCAAACCAAAGATCCATGTTGCTTTTTCGCTAACATGGCAGAGAGTGCAGCAAACTAACTGTGGAGATAGAACGATGCCTTGTAATGGTTAAAAGGGATATATATATGTACATATCCCTTTTAACTTAAAAGGGATATGTGTATATATATATATATATATATATATATCCCTTTTAACCATTACAAGGCATCGTTCTATCTCCACAGTTAGTTTGCTGCTCTCTCTGCCATGTTAGCGAATAAATATATTGCTCTCAAGCACCCTGCAATGTTTATTTTTATTACCCCAGTAATTACATATACTGCAAAAATATTTCCGGACAATATGTCGATATGAAAAATGAATAACGCCCAACCCTATTATGCAGCTTTCATCAGCCAATTTTGGAGTTCTGCAACAATTACGCTGCTTCTGGTTTGAGCTATGTGTGTTATTTACACATACAAGATAACACAGGTTCTTACTTAAATATGATTTGTGAGTATGGTTTTATCTACTTAATAATATTATTAATTCTTTTAGAAAGCATAGAATGAAACTTTTTGGGACCAGACAAATTTAAAAGTTAAAGTAGCAATACTGTTCTAAAGCTATTTTGTGGTTAATAGGTAGCCTGTTCATATTTCTGTATGGCCTTTATGTATGTTCCTTTTCATGCTGAGTTTGAGACCATTTATGAACAGTTGAACAGTTTCAACTGAAGTCAGATTTAATACATATTCTTCTCACTCTTGTTATTCCTGTCAAATGAATGGCCAGTTAAACCAGTCGACCATACAAATTGACTTGACAAATTGTTGGAAATCTGATGCAAGGGCACTTCCATTAACTGTATGAAAAGCGTCTCAAAAATGGCAGACATGCGCCTCAGACCAATTTTTCAGATCAGTGATGGAAAAACAACATTTTAATATAGATTTTGACCTATACCTGTGCTTTTCCTCCAGAGCAAATGTGTGCTGAATGCTCTGGATGGCTCAGGAAAGACAGCCCTTCACCACGCAGGTAAGACTTTGTTAGAAAGAACTTGACTGTAAGACATATGCATAAGAGCTCTGTAAAGCTTCGGGAAAAGTCTGAAACTTTATGACTAACACATCTGTAGGTATCAGCTCTGGGCAATTAATATTTTCTCTGTCTCGCTTGAACTTGGCTGGGCAGCCTTCATCCAAACGATGCACTCAGCAGTACTGTGCACTACTACAGCTGAGTGCATCGTTTGGATGTAATCCCCTCCCGTCTGCACGTTAAAGGGCCACCCGGCCCACCGGTCTCAGGGAGGATTATTAACACTGATCACTTATCAAAGGAATCTAGTCTATACAATACTTGAGTCATTAAGTTTGAAATAAAATGTTTTGTAATATAGGTGATATTTACAGAGACAATTGCTGATTACAACAATCAAACTAGTAATTCCTTTCATGGAATTTGGTACACATTCGTGTTATATATTCTATTTATAATTTCAAGTAATATTGCTATTTGTATTTTCTCCATTTAACTCTACCCGATCCCCATTTCACTTTCCAGTTGCCGTCGTACCCCATCCGTCCATTACTTTGGCCATTCATCTTTCTTATCCATCAATTAATTTGGCCATCCATCCATTAACTTGGCCATCCATCTCACCCACCTATCTGGAGTTAGGTTTCTTGTGGGGGTTTCTTGGATGTGTTTTTGCCATTCAGTTATTCAGACATGGCAATAGTGAGTAATGACATTGAGATAGATAAGCTAGCTTTGCTGTGGATGTTTTGAAGATGATACCTCCCCTCCTGACTTACTTGCCATCGCAAGACAGCTAATTCAGTATCTCTAGGCTAAATTCTGTACTTTGAGGTGAAGCTGACTGCAGCTATCTAACTGCAGCTATCTAATTTATTAGCACTCATAGCTTGTATTTAAGCTCTGCAGTTGGTTAGCTGATCTAGCAAAGATTTTTTGCTTCTGTCAAATCCGTGATAGTAAGCAGAGTCTGGAATGTATTTAATGAGACAACTGTAGTAGCTGGACATTTGCTTTCATAATGTCATGGAAGCAACACCAACTTCCAAATCAACCAAATCATCCACTCACACTTTTGGCATAGGCTATGTATTTGGCTTACATTACAGTGGGATATCTAACAATGTGTTAACTAGCTAGCTACTGTAGTATAAAGAAAAATGTATCACCAACACATCATTCTCAGGTTTGACAGACCGTTGAAGCAAGAGTTTTAGGGATTTAACTTTTGTCCAAATGTCTTGTCACTTTGCTCTATTTGACTGTATATGTGAACTGTATATTGACTGGGCTGGGCAGACATTGTCATCGCCGGGATAATTTCGAGTTTGGGCATGAGTTGTTTACGTTTGTAATTTAAACCAAACTTTACAACGAGGCGCAATTATTCTTTAGCTGACTTTAAGACAAATTATCCGTTATAGTTAATTTTGAGAATAGAATACATACAGTGTGTCTGACATGTCTGACCTATGTCATTGCCAAATACACTCCTTCAAAGCATAGAAGTTGGTTTCTCAGTTTAGTTCCACTTTAATGGACATTTTTCCTATAATTGAAAATTCCTGCTACAACAGGATGCTTAGATATGGCATCTGTAATTGTACTGTCAAATGACTTGATAAGGAAGTTCACTGACTTTACTCTAACAAAAGGCCACTTAGAGAGACAGATACTCAAAAGGTGTGATTTCAGTCTTTGGTGTTTGTGACACTGGTGACGTAGTGGGCCATACAAACATTTTAGAGTGCTTTCAATCAGCAGGAGATGCTTTTACCAGGGACTGACGGCTTGGATCAAAGACTACAGTAACGAGGGCAATGTCAATTACATATCTGGCAGAAGAGTCTCCTGCTTTTTCCAATTTTCCTCCAGGCATTAAATGTGGATAGCCGCAGACCAATTTGCTTATATTGGACACCTTAGCAGGAAGTGAGTTGCTATAGAAGTACTGAATGGGGACTGTGGGAGATATTTATCATGACTTTCTAAGTCTGTCAAATAGGCTACCATGGAATTTTTTACTATTGTCATATAAGACCTTGGGCAGCAAGGCATTTTAGGCATTCGATTGATTGTCTTATTTTTCCATCTCAGCTGCCAGTGGAAGCGTCGCAATTGTCCAAGCTTTATGTGAGCACAAGTGTCCGGTGAACGTCAAAGACAAGGTACGTATGGCATTCATTTAGATACAGCAGGGGTGTATGGAGCTTCCAGTGTGAGGAGCTTCCTTAATTCATAGAGGAAAAGGTTTGGGAACTGTTGAGTGTGGAGTGCAGTTCTCTCATTCAATTCAAATTTTTGTTTAGATTTCAAATGCCTGTGGGTAGAGAAAAGGCTGTTACACATAAATACAGCATGCAGGAATCCCATTGTACAGATTCAGCTATGCCCCAAAAGTTATAAGCATACTGACCCAGAGTGACTGACAGTGTGTGGGTGTGTCTGCAAGTGTGTGTTTCTGTCAGGTTATGGAAGTGCCACCTAATAGCCTATTTAGACTACAATCCCGTTTCCTAATAAGTTGGGACGCAGCATAAAATGCAAATATAAACAGAATGAAATGATGTGCAAATCATTTATCCCTGTATTTAATTGAAAATATTACAAAGACAACATTCAAATTTCAAAATCAAATTTTGAAACTGAGAAATTGTTGTTTTTGGAAAAATACATGCCCATTTGGATTTGATGCCAGCAACACGTTTAAAAAAAGTTGGGACAGTTGCATGTTTACCACTGTGTTGCATCATCTCTTCTTTTAACCATACTCTGTAGGCGTTTGGGAACTGAGAGACCAATTGCTGTAGTTTTGAAACTGAAATGTATTCTCATTTTTGCTTGATATAGGATTGTAGCTGCTCAACATTTCGAGGTCTCCTTTGTCATATTTTTCGTTTCATAACGCGCCAAATGTTTTCATTGGGTGACAGGTCAGGACTGCAGGCAGGCCAGTTTAGCACCCGCACTCTTACTACGGAGCCATGCTGTTGTGATACATGCAGAATATGGTTTGGCATTGTCTTGCTGAAATAAGCACGGCCTTCCCTGAAAAAGACGTTATCCGAATGGCAGCATCTGTTGCTCCATAACCTGTAAAATATTGTTCAGCATTAATGGTGCCTTCACAGATGTGCAAGTCACCCATGCCATGTGCACTAATGCACCCCCATACCATCACCGATGCTGGCTTTTGAACTGTGTGCTGATAACAAGCTGAATTCTCCTCTTTAGTCCGGAGGACACGGCGTCCATTATTCCCAATAAGAATTTCAAATTTTGATTAGTCAGACCACAGGACAGTTTATCACTTCGCCTCAGTCCATCTTAAATGAGCTTGGGCCCTGAGAAGGCGGCGGTGTTTCTGGATCTTGTTTATATATGGTTTCTTCTTTGCATGGTAGAGTTGTAACTTGCATTTGTGGATGCAGCAACATACTGTATTCAATGGTTTTCGGAAGTGTTCCTGAGCCCATGATTTACACTACAGAATCGTGTCTGTTTTTAATGCAGCTGAAGATCGCGGCCATCAAATATTGGTTTTCGGCCTTGTCCCTTGCATACATTTCTCCGGATTCTCTGAATATTTTAATGATATTATGTACCATGTACCATAGATGAAGAGATTCCCAAACTCTTTTCAATATTATGTTGAGAAATGTTATTCTTAAATTGTTGCACTTTTTGCCTGCGCAGCCTTTCACAGACTGGTGAACCCATCCTCAGTTCTGACAGACCCATCCTCTCTGGAATGATCTTTTAATACCCAATCATGTTACTGACCTGTTGCCAACTGACATAAATAGTTGTGTGATATTCCACCAGGTTTAGTTTTTTAGCATTACACAACTTTTCCACTCTTTTGTTGCCTCTGTCACAAATTTTTTGAAATGTGTTGCTGGCACCAAATTAAAAATGGGCATATATTTTTCAAGAAAAAAATAAAATGTTGTCTTTGTAATTTTTTTCTTTTGAATATAGGGTTTAAATGATTTGCACATCATTGCATTCTGTTTTTATTTACATTTTGCACAGCTTCCCAAGTTTTTTGGAAATGGGGTTGTACTTGATTTGTTATGAAAACTTCTTCATTTACATTACCTTAACATAATATGTAAATACAATTTTCGATTCACACTAGCACAAAACAGCTCTTGCTGCACGGTTAGGCAAATAACGTGCGCTCATTGCTGTGGACAGACCCCTCACCTTGAAAGCATAATAAACTCACTGACAATGTTGTTTACCTGGTAACTAACTTGGTACACAGTCGAGCAAGTGCAGTTGCTGGTGATAGTAGAATTGTTTCGTCAGTGTGAGGTGATTTTAGTTACTTCCCAATGACCAATTTTGCCGGACCGCTTAAGTGGAGCCGACCAAGAAGAGCGAATGTCTTTTAGTGAGTGACTAACCCATTGTTAAATAGCGTAGTGGTTAGAGATGCAGACTGCCGCGTAGTCAACAGGGGTTCGATCCACTGACCAAACAAAGTAGGCATTAGGATTTGTTCAGGATGGACTAAAACTTTGTTGGCTACAGTAGCTACAGTATAGTAAGCCTAAAGTAAAACTGTTCTATTGCGATGGACGAACTGCACAGACAAGGAATATTGTGTATCGATTTACATAGCGTAGTGGTTGGCTATTTAACTTTCACGGTTATCTAAAGAAACGAACCAGACATGGAGTGATTCGGGTCGTGGTTTCATTATAGGTACTGTATAGCTATTAGCTAGCCATCTGCAGTAATCTCTTTCTAATTTAACGTTTTGAATGTAGTGTTGCGATCCTGTTATACCTGTTGTTGGTTTGGATGTTAATAGGAAATGTAGGGAACTAGTTTCGAGAACTGGGGAGTTTCGATTAATTGGTTTGGCAATGCAGGAAATAAACAGACACTACATCTCTACGCACGTATAACGTGCAATAGCACGCGCTTTTTAAATAGTGTAGTGGTTAAAGACACAGTCTGTCACACAGGACACCGCAGATCGAATCGAGCCAGGGCAACAACATTAATTCCTTCTAATCGTGGGCCGGCTGAACTAGGCTTTCCTGGTTCATTTACTTGTTTAAAATTCTGTTCATGGAGCTCGAAGCATCTACAGAACCAGGTTTCCTATGTCACCGGTCATTCCACTCCAACAGACATTGAGCAAGACATCTTTAGACCTCCGTAGCCACGGGAGTATCTGTCGGAAAAGTGTCCCACGTTACCTCAGAAGGTGATGTGTGACAATTGCCATTTACACTATTAAAAATCATGTCTCTGACACCAGTCCAATCTCTTAAGATCTGCGCCCATATGCACGGAAATGCATACTACCTAGGCGTCAATACTTGAACACATTAGTCAACTCATTTTGTAACGTGGACCTGTAGGGGGCACTGCTGGCACGGACCTGAAGGTGACCAGCGTACATCTCCTATGTTCTAAATCATTCATCCTCAACTAGGATACGTTTCAAGAATGACAAGGAAAACACTGTGCGTTTTAATAAATATGAATAAATACTAATAAGTAAATGCGTTAAATAACATCATATGCCTATATAATCATATGGACGAATTCCTAGTTGCGTCAGGATAACTAGTAAAAGGTCCAGCAAACGGAATTAAATGTATTGACTTGGGTGTCAGATAACGGACACATTACCCACATGCCATTGCGTCACAATACAACATAACTCTATGAGATCATATAGCTGACACAAATCCGGGCAAGTCTCATTCATATAAATTAAACTGTCGTAGTGTAAAAATGCATGTGTGAGTGTGTTTTGGGGGTTTGTTGTGTATAAGAGGCAGACATTGTGTATTTCTTGGGTAGCTGGGCTGCGTAGCCGCAGACTTGTGGTCTCCACTGGAGAGAGGTTACATGTCTGTGGTTTCTTTCAGTTCTGTGTTGTTTTTTCCCCTCCTCTTTGGGAGGCGTGACCCTACCTCGGCTGTACAACATGTCTGTCTCCTTCCTGCCAGCTTTGCTAACATATACACACCCAGCACACACACTCAACCTCATAAAAATGCCTATGTTATTTCCAATTACATTAATTGCAGCACAGGGGTCGTATAAAGAGCAGCTTTGGCTTTTTAGAGTGCTTTTTCGAGGGCTTCTGATCCAGTAATATACTTCCAGTCTACCACAGGATAGATGTTTAAGAATGTATAACTTGGCAATAACCAATACACCGCGATCAAAATCTCATTCATTCCTGCCGTACAGAATCATACTGCATGCTTACTTAACTCAGGGTTTGTGTTACATCAACTGTCATCCATACTTAATTTTTTAATTGTTAAACGGTTCTGAAATCCTGCACTTCCTCGCACCTTTGCCATGTGGGCTGCCTGAGATGATACATGGGACAAGATAGTAACTTCAGTCCTCACACCAATAAATCAGTTTGGCTCAACTGAAGATGCTAGCTTTCGTTGGAGATTTACAAGAAGAAACACAGCTGTGATGAAACTATCAAGCCTCTTCAGTCTAGCTGTGGGTTTTTCATCAATACTTCCTAATCCTGAAAAAGCACTCTACTCTGATACACTCAAAGGACTCTGGCACTGTGGAGGGCCAGGGAAGGAGTCACGCACCAGTGAGAGCATTTAAGGCCGTCACAATCTCACTCCTCTCCAAGCCTGTGGATACGTCTTCGTTACTGCCAACTTGTCATCCTGTCTGGATGATAAACACAAAAGATTACTGTTTTGTGTCTCTGCAGAGAGCCATTGCAGCGATCATATTTGTCTCTAAAAACAATCACATCTAATGGCCGTACCTCACTGTGGGATCTATCCATCGGATATAAGTGTTCTTTCAGGCCATCTGAAGAGCAGTACTTTAGCTTTGTGTGGGAAGATCATGCTGTTCGGATTGAGAAACATGGAGTCTAGCAGCTGTGTCGTGTAACCTTTTGTTAACTTCACAGAGCATGTCCTTACTATGGTTGTTAGAAGCAGCTAATACTTATTCACTAGTTACTAGTAACTTTTGTAATTATTACTAGTAACAGTTTTACGAGTTTTACATATTCAATAAATGCTTTTTCTGTTTTCACTAGTCGCTAATTCCGTCACTAATAAAACCAAAAGAAAAGCATAATGGCTAAAGAAAGTTTAAAGTTAATATCGGCTATTCTGTGCTAGTCCTATACATAAATATGGGGAATGCTAGCAATAAAAACTAGTTAGCACTACTCAAAATGGTTCTAAGGTTTTGTTGGCTGTTCCTCTTCGCCGGGGTCACATCAGCATCTCCCCGTTTCTGCTCAAAAGTGAGCTCCAAACCTGGTGGATTCCCGACCTGAGGGTGACTAAATAGGACAGAGACAATAGAGCGGTTAATTAACAACTGGTGGAATGAATTGTCACTGCCCGACTCACCCTGCTGGGTCCACAAGTTCCCCGGATGTCCTTCCTTCACATTTAGTTGTATTGGAATATCAAATAGTTAAATCTTGATTGTAGACTAGTAATTAATGCGAACACACAACTATTCTAGTGGTAAGAGTGATGGGCCAGTCAGTGAAAAGTGGTGGGTGTACATCTACAACAGAGAAATCTGTTCTGCCATTAAGCAAGACACTTAACCCAAATTGCTCCTTCAAAAAATCCAACTGTTTAGTTATGACTACTGAGAATTTGAAGAGCAACTATTCAGAAGTGAATATCTGAAGCGCATAACCCATTAGAGTTCCATAAGTTACCGGGCCCCATATAGTTGGTATAATAACTTTTAACAATTTGAATAGTGACACATTGTTTTTGAATTGAGTACTAGTATTCATTGAACAGTGACTAGTAAAACCCTAAAACATATATTATCTATTGGAGGAGTACTAGTATCTAATCAACATTTACTAGTAAAGCTATAATGACTAGACACTAATGAATAAGTATTATTTGCTGTTAAATGACAACTATTGTCGCATGGATTAAATGTTCAAACAGCTAGCCATTTTAAACGGCTACATTCCTCATTCAGTTGACACACCCACATACAGCACAGCAAAAATTAAGAGACCACTGCACCTTTTTCTTTCCTTTCCAAAAAAGTCGAAAAGAAAGGTTTTGAGTGAGGAACAGAAGGGTTAAAATTAAGAGACCACTGCAAATTGAATGCTTCTGTTCCTCACTCAAAACTTTCCTTTTCAACTTTTTTGGAAAGGAAAGAAAAAGGTGCAGTGGTCTCTTAATTTTTTCCAGAGCTGTATATACACACATGCCTTTACTGTTACTGCCAGTCAACACCATTATAGCAGCAGTTCACAGTGAGAACATCAACCTGGATCCTGGTCTGACTCACATCTGGAACTGATTCCTGATCTCTTCAAACGGAAAGGCTTGGTGGCAGCACGCCAACAAGTTCCTTGACATGCCACATGCCCTGTATATCTTTAAATAAACATAGCAGAAACTGCAACAAAGACTAACAATGATGGTGATTTTGCCAGTATCTGAATATCGTGGAGGAGCGGACGTCCACGGGTGGTCTTGTCAGCACACCGATGGGACACACTGGACCGGCACCTCAGTGCCATTACAACATGGTTAACAGTTAACCCTAAGTCTGTGTCTGTGTGTCTGTGTGTGTGTGTGTGTGTGTGTGTGTCGGGCAATACAGTCGTAACCACAGCCCTCTGTGGTGTGCTGGTGCTGACGGCTGAGATTACACGTGGCTTAAATGTCAGATTGTTACATTAGCCTCCTGGGCCCTGGCAGCCAGCCTCTCTGCTGGCCTCACCCACAGATCACATACTGTGGCTTTATTTAGGCATGAGGATCAGTCCACGTAGTTCTCATCCCCCTCAGACTGAGAGGGTATGAAAACATTCACACTGCGGCTGCCAGGGGTTTGTGAGCCAGAGATGAGGAAAGCAGGACTTTTGTCTTGTTCAGATTTCAAGAACATAGTTCGAATCTTGGCTGGTGAAACCATTAAATAAGGCGCTTTGTGACCTGCATGTTAGCTTGGTCGTTTGTGGTGTATGTTAGTAGCGTAACACTGAGTCGACGTTGACTCTGAACAATGTACAAACACTTACTAGAACTGTAATGAGTAATTCACTTTTTATTTACTAGAGGTTATTAGTCAATAAGACCACTAGATAGTAGATGGTGGTCTGAATGTCTGATATTGTTAAGCAGCTCAGAAGATTACATTTTATATAATGGAATCATCTGAGGTCATTCTTGGTGAATAAGAACTGTCTGTGTTTTCACAGCTAACAGCCAGAAGTCTCACCATGTTGACAGCCTCTAGACAAGACCAAATCAGTCAGTCCAGTCAGGATATGTTATCTCTCTGTCTCTGCGGGGAGATGTATGTATGTTGCTGCTGAAATGGTTCTTCAACTGGCTACTAGTTCCTGTATAAGTTTGAAGCAAGGAAGTTACTTTGAAGTAGAGTGTGACGGGATGAAGTCTGGTGTCAGCCATGAGTATATCACATTTTATGATTGGTCCTTTAAGTGTTTTCAGAAAGCTTTCAGGAATAATGTGATTTTGGGACATCATCCATCTACCCATGAAACCGAAACTGTTTAAATGTTCCTGATTGTATTAAGAGTTAACGCCCAGTGCACTGTGTAATATTCTGTGAAGCAGAGATGGACTAAAATTGGGCGATAGAAAGGGTCTGTAGATATTTCCTGACTGCTTTTAATGAGACGTCAGCTTCTTAAACTTTGGTAATAACACATGCCAAACCCTGGGAAAGAAATATATACAAAATGGAAAGAGAGACTGAAAGGAATATAGAACTTAATATGGAGGTGCATTATTTGATAAAGAGGACTTTCTGCATGGGATGGAAAAGGCTGTGTGGCGATGGATGGAAGGATCTGTACGTGTTGGTGTCTGGCTGGGTGAGAGAAAGTGGGAAATGTTTATCTTTGTTTGTCTTTCCCTTTCTTTGAGCCGTGGGGTACAAATTCAGTATGCCGAAAGAATATAATAAAGAAGGCCTGTTACTTTGGTGTCATGTGTTTCCGTAGAGGCCCGGGAAATAACGTCATGCTTCTATTTCAGCCGGATGCTGAAGGATGTGTCCTTGCCTGTTACCACTCACCAAACTTACGAGTGTTGCTATTAGACTTGCGTTGGGGTCATAGACTGCAGTACATGAACTAAACAGCTTGACTTTCTTTGTATTGCTGTCACTGCTGAGTGGACCAAACAATGCTCTATACTTGTAGTGTATAACAGCTGTAAGCAGAGTTTACATTCCAGTGGCTTCTTCCTTCCACTTGCCAAGCAACGAGGTCGTGGAGCCAATGCATTGGGAGTTTAAGTGCAGCGGTTACTAGGAACAAGGCATCTGAACACACCGTGCACAGGACACTTTAACCCAAACGTGACATGTGTGGGTGTGTCCTGTAGGATGGCCTCAGCCCCCTGCTGCTGTCTGCCAGACACGCCCACGCCGAGGTTTGCAGCAGCCTGCTGGAGTCGGGAGCCGACGTCAACGCGCGTGATAAAAACGGCAGGTAGGAAAAGAGTCACCCGTCAGATCACGTTCCTTTCACTGTTGTCTAAAAAAACACATTACACTGATGATGTTGGTAATGACGATGACAGTGATGACTGTATGATCTCAACGGTGACAACGATGCTGGTCTTTCCTGACTGGGATGCAGAACGGCAGTAATGCTGGCCAGTGAGAGCAGCAGCGTGTCCGTAGTGGAGGTTCTGGTCCGGAGGGGAGCGGACCTCCATGCTGTAGACTCTTTGGGCCATGACGTCCTTCACTACGCCAAGTTGTCCGGCAGCAGTGAAGTCAGGGCCGTCCTCACTGCCGCTCTTCACAAGTCCCACTCAGACTCAGGTGAGAGAAGAACCGTATTTTTGTGCAGATGGAGACCTGAGTGTGAGGTAATTGACTCATTTAGGCTTTGTTACCCATTGAAATGAAGTTGGTGGTGGTAACATGAGGAATTGTTATTTTGCTCACACTGTAAAATTCACAAGAGATTAGAATGATAATAGTAATATTGGGCTTTTCTCTCATTTTCTTCATAATCCACCCAGAAATATCATTGACCTTTGTGGTGAAGCTTTGAAATGCTACTTTTCACTTTGCCATTCATGCAGAATTTACCCAACACTGCCATCTTCAGGCTGTGTGTTGAATGTAATTTTTTTGCTCTTCTCCCTATACAGACACCCCAAAGTCCCCGAAAACCCCTCAGGTAAGTTAGTTAAGCTTGTGCAGTCTTTTCTATCTTCTTTCAAACTTACCAACTGCAATCAGATTTCTCTACTCATTGAACCTACACATATTAACATCATATAAAGATGTGATAACTTACAATGTTTAGTCTAAGCAAAAGGAATAACACCCATTCAGTAAAAATGAACAACCCTATCTTAACTTAAATGAGATGATTGTTCCGTATAAAATACACCTTAAACAGCATGTACTACATGAGCATGAATCTTAACACATGCTCAAGAGATCAATATTCAAACCCTGTTCTCTAAATGTTTGACGCTTCTTCTCTTTCACAAACTAACCTGACTAAAAATGCTGGACCGTTTTTCTGTTTTTGTTCTCCTTTCTACCCACTCCTTTACTCACACCTCAGCATGATCAAGTGGCTAGGTTAGATGGCGATCGAAGCACAACTCCCAAAAAACGAAAAGCACCTCCACCTCCCATTAGCCCTGTGCAGGTAAAGGCATGCCTCTCTCTGTCTGTCCGCTCGTTAGTCAGTCTGTATGTCTTCCTGTCTGTTTGGTCTCCCTCTGTCTGTTTTTGATCCTGCCTCTTGGTTTGAAATGAGCCTCAGCCCAGTTTGTGTCAGATAAAGCCCATTTTATTCCTTCTGTTGGTGTTCCTATTGTTGTCCTTACATGTCTGCTGTGTTCATGCATAGAATATCTTCAATTCAGGGCTGAAGTGGGGGGTCTTCTCTGTCTGAGTGTTTGTGTGCATTTAGACGTGTCTGTTACTGACGTGTCTGTTGGACAGAGCGCACAAGTAAACACTGATATATTTCATTTGTGTTTTGTGTTTCCAAACTGTCTAGATGTCTAGCTTCAACTCTCCTGTGTACATGACCCCAAATGAAACTCCAGTCTCCAGTAAAAGTTGTGGATCTAAAGTATTTAATTATACGGTACATGCACATACACGCAAGCATCTGGTTTTTTTTTTATATATAAATCGTTGCAGGATTGAAATTTGAAACAACAGCCCTTTTTGCTAAATTATTATCTGGGTTCTTATCTGTCATGCTTTATTTTTGTGTTGTGTTGATTTGTTTGTTGGGCACTCTCTTTCCATAACTGTTTATTTCAAACAGTTTTTCTCCCTCTCACTTGTCCCCCTCCCCTTCCCTCTCATAGGAGGAGGAGTTGAAGAGCGTGTCTCTGAGAGATGAGGTGGAGAAGCTGCAGGAGGAGAAGCGTATGCTACTGGAGACCATTGATGATCTGAAGCAGATTGTGGACCGGCCTATGACTATGGACGAGACGGAGCCAGAGCCAAAGGCCAGTTTCAGCTACAGCAGGCCTGGTCTTTAATATTACTTTGATCCCAGGCCACTTATTTTTTCCTCTCTTCTCTGGAAACCATTTACTTAGCCTGTGTTCAGGTAGGGAAGCCAGGCTGGTCCTGGACTCTTTCTCAGCAGCAGGTCAATAACAACCCACCCAGTCATCTTTTCAGTTACAGTACCGGAGTTATACACAACACTGCTTTGCTTTGCAAGTTTCAACTTTGGACTAATTTTACTACCTTCCCTTCAGACCTTACTACTGGAAGTGTTAAGTCCCATGAACTCAACAAACACTTGACATTCCTTGGTGGTCCAAACTTTTGCATGCTAAATGTGTAATTGTGTTGACGCAGGCGGGGGACAATGGGAAGGTTGACTCAGCTTTGGTCGAGGCCCTGCAAGCCAAGATTACAGCTCTGTCTCTGGAGAACCAGCAGTTAGCCCAGATACTAAAGGTAAGCTGTCAAACGAAACAGCATGTTATTCCAGTGGTGTAGATATCCCCCCAATACGGCAAAATAGCTATTTTCTCTTGGTTTTTTTAACTGCCAGGTTTAATAACCTTGTTTTGTTTTGTTTACTATAATTATTCCCAAGTCCATAACTTTCATGGTGTATAATTAGGACCTAAGAGAGATCCACTTGATAAGATTAGAATTATCGTTGTTGTTTACATATCTTTCTCTCAATCTCCCTCCCTCTCTTCATCTCTCTCTCTGTCTGTAGAAGCGTCCGTCTCCCCAAGGAGGTGAGTGTAGCCAGGAGGACACGTCCCGTCCGGACAGTATGAACTCTAACGCCTCCTTCCACACCACCAACGAATCCCCCAGCGAGGCTGTGCTCCAGCCCCAGGGCGCCGATGAGGAGGACATGTTTGAGCTTGGCAGCACCTCCCTGAGACAGGAGGACGAAGACTTTGAGGGGGAAGGGAAGGATGGCGGCGAGGAGGAGATCCGGCTGCTCAGGGAGACCCTAGGTAGTGTCCAGTCCAAATTGCAGGAGACACGGAAGGAGAACCGCACGCTCCATGCCAGACTGAAACCTGTTCAGGGGGAGGAGACAGAGAGGGAGGGTGAGGTGTTGCTGGAGAGTCTGGCAGAGCTCCAGGCCAAGCTGACAGAGACACAGGAGAAACACCACCAGGCCAGAGAGGAGGTGCTGGCCCTCAGGGCACAGATTGAAAGAGGAAGTGGTGAAAGAAGTGAAATGGCCGAACAGGAGCTCCAGAGACTGAGAAGCTGTCTGGAGCAGGAAGTGACAGAGGTCAGGTCCCTGCTGACCCAGGCTGAGCAGCAGAAGGAGCGAGACACTAGCCGGTTCAGGGAGCTGGAGGCCAGGCTGAAGGCAGCAGAAGACAGCAATCATCATGAAAAGAGCCTTCTGGTAAACCGGTACAAGGAGGCGCAGGAGGAGATCAGGATGCTGCAGGAAGCCCTGAGGGGGACTGTGCCTGTGGAGGCTGCCGCTAAAGACTTCGAGGAGATGAAGGGCGAGCTTGGGAGTGTGATTGATGGGTTGCAGCGCCGCCTGCTGGAGCTCTCCAAATCCTACAGCGAGACCAAGAGTGAATTGAGCGCCACTAGAAACCAGCTGGAGGAGGCCCTGGAGGTCAGATCAAAGCCTAGCAGCCCTGGAGCCATCCCAGATAAGGAGCAGCAGAATCTGAGGAGCAGAGTGGAGGAGCTGCAGGCGCTTCTTGACGACACACAGAGCAAGTACTCCTCCTCTCTGGAGGAGATTGCCCAGCTGAAGCGCGAGGCGGAGGCTCAAGCCCAGGGCTCGGTGGCGTTAGCCGACCACACCCAGGTGGTGTCTTCTCTGGGCAGTGCCATCAAGGACTTGGAGAGCCAGGCAGAAGCTCTGAGACAACAGTTGTCCCAGAGGACGTTGCAGGTGGACGCTCTGCAGAACCGACTGACGGTGGAGAAGGACCACACGCCGGATGACTCTGTGTCTCGGCTGGAGCACGAGCAGATGAGAAAAAGCCTGGAGACGGAGGTGGGCCACCTGACGCAGCTCCTCCAGGGGGCCCTGAGGAAACAGGACGAGATGGCTCTGGAGGCTGCTGCGGCGTGGCAGGAGCTTAAAGAGGGAAGGAGTGAGAGGGAAGCTCTGCAGGAGCTGGCCATCAGCCGGGAGAAGGAGAACCACACACTAAACACTAAACTCAGAGAGGCCCAGGATGCCATCGCTCAGCTGAAGAAACTGGTAGAAAGTCATGTCAGCTCAGAGAGAGAGAAGAATAAGAAGGTTTGTTTGTCAGAGGTTTACTTTGGAGTGTTTTATACAATCTTCAGTGCTAATTCCCTGGTTTGACGAAGTTCAGACAGGTATTCATCTACTTTGCTTCCTGCTGACATTTTGTTAAGTCTAGATAGAAAAGTTTCATACTTTTTTATTGATCGCCAATTTTTTGTTGTGTTTCAGATTGACGACCTGTCGAGAGAGGTGGGTAAGTTAAAGGATGCCTTAAACAGCCTCTCCCAGCTGTCCTACAGCGCATGCTCACCCAAGAGACAGCAGAGTCTACAGCAGCAGCTCCTGGACAGCCTGCAGCAGCAAGTCAAACAGCTGCAGTATCAGCTCGGGGTCAGTCCAGCACAAAAACCATAGCTAACACGGTTTGTTCAACCGTTCAATCATTGTACTGTCAGACGGGACATTGTTTAACATGAATCCCTAAGACTAAGGATTGTACCAGAACAACAACTAGCAGACAGTTAGAATCTTACAGCTGTATCATGTTCTGAAAATAAGATTCATGTTTAGCCAACAACTGCGGTTTTGAGTTTGAGCCAAGCCATTTAATGTGCTGATCTGTGGTGGCCTCTTGTCCGGAACATCAGTAGACGTTGGAGGCCAAACCAGATCATCTCCCATCTGCTGCTTCTCAGGCTGGACACAGCCTCTTAGTCACTGACCACCCTGTCCATTTCACTGCTCTCCAAATCAGATAGCTTTGACTAAGGACAACTACATTTAGATGAAGATCTTTAGAAGAAGTGTTTCAATGTCACTGCTGGGAATTAGGAAAAAAAGCGGTATTTTCTACTGGTTATCTTTCCTGATTCTGAGCAGATTCACCCGGGTGATGACTGACTTCCCGCTAGCCGATGTGTTGATATCACACTAACCAGTGTTTGTCTCTTTAATGTAGGAGTCAAAGAAACAACACCATGAGATAGTGTCAGTCTACAGGATGCACCTCCTTTACGCTGTCCAGGTAAATCCTTATGCATTCTGTGTCAGTTCATATTAAACACTGACAGCATAGCTCTTTTAATGTAGTGGCTTTATTTCTCACAGGGTCAGATGGATGAGGATGTCCAGAAAGCCTTGAAGCAGATTCTGATGATGTGTAAGATGCCAACCGAAGCCAAATGAAGCATCTTAGACTGAGCCAACTGCTCATGCCGGAGAGGAGAATTCTTAAACCCTCCTAATCTCATTCATCACGCTACAGCGCACGTTGCCGCGTCCGTCCATCAAAAATGGGAAAAAAAAGGATTTTCTGAGGGAAAAAAAAGACTATTCTTCCCCTGTCTACAAATGGTGTCAGAGGGGAGCTACAGTATGAAGACTTATTGTTTTGAATGGTGTCCTATCTTCAAACTAGCAGTGTTTGTTTTGTAATTTTGTCAAGAATTGTAGCAAGTTTTCACAATTTATTCAATATCTTTTTTTTTTTACTCTGCATGAAACCTTTCCAAAATCTACCCACAGGCAAAAGGCTTTTGCGACACTCAAAATAAAGAGATGCGTGCTTGTGATAGATTGGATGCGGTTTATATTAATATTTTCCTAATACCACAAACCTTTATTAAAGTAATATTTTCAAATACATTTCAGATACATTTAAGAAAAGAAAACAAGTTTGGTAATTCTTTTTTTACCACCCTATTCTGTGACTTTTATATGAATTAAATATTGTAATGACATGGGTCCTTAGTGTTTAAGGTCTGGGATCGCCAGTTAATACCCAATGGTTGTTTGTCCTCATTTATACCATATTCCCATTGGCTCCTTTTAAATTGACTTTTTGAGTAGAATTACCTTTTTGAAAGCCCCAATGCTTCAACAATTATATTTATTGAGCAATAATCCCGTACTTGAAGAGTGAGCTGTTATCTTGGGAGTGTCTCTGAGGACAGGTCATGTAATGTTACTAATGCACTTTCCTCATGCTGTACTCATGTTCAAAGTAAGAAGTATGCCAGAATATTTGTCTTCAGCAAATTACCTGTCCCATCCAGGATGCTTCTGTTTTGGTGTCTCATGTGCCTGATTTATTTGTGTTTTGACGCCTGACAAATGTTGATTCTTGAAGGCTTAAAAAGTAATATTGCATTGTCATTCTTCTGTCATTTTTTGAAATGTTCTTAGTTTAGAAGCAAGTTGTCTTATTTTTTCGGGGGACAAAACATCTCTGTATGCTGGCATATGAGGCTCTTGGGCGGTTGAGCAAGTTGCTCTGCCTCATTCAATCCATTTCACTACCTATTGTATGTGAGCAGTAGAGCATGTATAGTATTGTGAAATGTACTGTAGACCTAAGCATGTGTTAAATATGTTAAATGATGAGATGGCACGGCTTGTTAGGAACTTTGGTACACTGAGTTTTCATCATTTCATCAGGTAAATCAGCATTTCGCATGTGCTCGCATATTTTAAGTTTTGGAAGGTAAGGAGCCATTTACACTGCCAGAGTTACCAGTTTTTTGTGCGATGGAGGCTCATTAGTACAGATTTTAACACGCCTCGCTGCAAAACAAAATTGACAAAATTGTGCAGTTCCCTTAATATTTTACTCTGTGTCTTTGGTGGTCTTCGTTGAATGGCATTCCATTCACATCAAATGCTGTATCTCACTGTGGCCTGGTAAGAGAAACGACTGCCCTTAGTCATCCCTGTCCTGTTGACCTCTACCATTCATGTCAACAGCCCAAGGCTCTACCACTGGAAGAGTACAAGGAACTATGCTGAATATGTATCAATGACTTGAGTTTGTTTGTGGGTTTAGCACTCAAGGTTGTCCCAGTCAAGCTGAATGTGCCACAGTGTACACCCATGAAGTGACCACAGGGATGTGGCGTTATAACCCAGCTGTGGTCTGCGGGATGACTAAAGGTATGAAGGACATGCACACCCATTGATACAACCAGAATGCTCCAGTGTTGATTTGATTGTTCAAAAGAACAAATAGTAGGAAAATATTAGTGTTCCGCTGTCTGTGTAAATTAAGCCAGCATTATTTACTGCACTACATTTTACAAGTCAGCTGAGTCAATTTATGATAGAAAGCCTTCACATCGTGTACAAGCACTTGCTTTTTTAGACTAAGCACATGATCAACTGAGTGAAATTGTGCTATTATCCCAGGTCACTGAGTTTCTCTAACAACTCATGCAAACCAGGTAAAAATAAGAGAAATTCCTCTCTTAATAAGAGCGGGAGATTAACAAGCTTTGCCTAAATGTTTTGAAAGGGATGAGACCTCCATTATGTCTCCGGTTGGTTTTCAACTCTTTTGTAATGGAAACTGATTTTGATGTTGGCCAATTGCTTTTTGCTCACTTCAATAAATAGTGAAGACTTTCTCTGTTGCCTTTTCCATGAATATGCTGTTGAATGCCGTGTATTGATCCAGTTGGCTGTGCTGATGATTACTTTCTATTTCAACCCCAGCCAGAGTGCCCAGGGCCCATAATCAATAATGAATTAGGATGACAGAGGCTTCTGCCAAACAACAAACAATGACCAGACTCTGACTTCAACACAAAAAACACCACTTTTGGTGATGTAAAGCAGGTGGGAAAGAAACCTGGTTATTATTTGTAAAAGTTGCAGAGCTTTAGATGGATGTTGATATGGTACGCCTCTTTCCCAGACATCCCATCCGTTATATACCGGCTATTAGATAAGGCATTATCTCTACTAGCCTCACAGAAGACTGCCTTTACAGCCCGATGTTATCCTCGGTGTGTAAAGTGACCGGTTTTAAAACCCTTTGTCTCTCCGATCATTATTCATGTCAGTTCTCTCAGGCCTAGATTAAATCTTTAGATTGGATCTTTCTTGTTTATTACAGATAGCATTTCATATTCCTGGAATTGATGTATTTGTCAACCCGTGTGTGGGAATTGGACCTGTCCACCATCCTCTTTTTATAGTGCTGTAGGACTGTACTTCAGGGGTCTTTGAAACCACACATTCTACTACCAATAACATCTGATTACTCCCAGATAGGAAAGCACTCTGACTGCTCCTGTAGGCTCACTGGTGGTACAGGCAAGAAGCACAAATATTTGACGTAATTGTCTTTGCCATGAATTCTTGGAAGTAATCCTTGGATGTTTCCTGTTATCAGTCACACTCCGGTTAGCTGCTAGTAAGTCTTCATGTGGAAGATACAGAGGATAAGTTGAGAATCTGATTTATCCCGAAGACAATGAACAACTAAATTGTTAATGTGCTTCTAGGAAGTGGAAATAAGCATTGTATATTATAACTGCCTACCTCATAGAAATTGAGAGGTAGCTATTCAGTAGAAGTTGTCAATCTCAAATGATCAGTGGTACTCTAAAATGTCAATATTTTTTTTATCACTTCATGATTTTGTGTAATATTAACAAAATGTTTGGTGATTTAATTTATTATTTGTCTTCAGCTAAACTTAGGACTTTTTGTAAGTTGTTATGATTGTATAATAGTTTAAAAACAAATATTGAATTAATAAGTTATTATTACTTGAACCTATGACTGTCTCATCACTAATGTTATTGATTAAATGCAACACATTTTAGCTTATTGAGTAAAAATAACTATTTATTTGTGTTGTTAAAAAATATAGTTTTGCGAGTTATTTAGTAGAGTTAAGTAAATGTTCCTTTTAATAAACAATAATTTGGTACTTGATTTCATTATGTACTATAACTTAATAAAGTATTATTCAGACACTGATATTTTTGTATAAAAACAAACACAGTTGATTTAATAGAGTTAATGTTTTTAAAATGCATCTAAAAATCAAGATGTTTTGTAAAAACGTCTGTTTTTACACGGTTGAGTGTACTTCAAAATATTCAAATGTTACGATATATGCACATTGAAGAAATTGTATTTTGTATTGCTATGAGGTGTAATGAATCATGATGAATGGATATTAAAACCAGTGACCCTCAAATTGACCCTAAGGAATTAGACAAGACATTTATACCATCAACGTGGTCATGCAAACCACAGTCACTAAAAGGGGCAGTATCCAGCAATGCTTGCAGCTCTACCTCCAAAGTTATCCTCATTTTTAAGTGCCAATTTATATACTTTATACTGTATGAACGTAACATCAAGAACTGTATGGCACCTACTATCTAATCACTATAATTACAACAAGCAAATAATAATAAAAATCAAAAACATAAATACAAATCTAACACCAATTAAAATGTACCACGCATGCATATTTAAATACATACAGAACAGAGTATGTACAGAAATTCCATATTGTGATGTTTCAATTAAATAACAGACATAGTTTGTCCTAAACATTTGATCGAGGGCTTTCTTAAATTCACTTTGGAATTGGAATGCCACTACCCATGCCTCTGTTGCCGAACATAAGCATTTTAAAGGCATTAGACTGTTCGAGCAGACAAGCATGGTATTTGTAGTTCATTCTAAGTGAAATCTACCCTGAACTTCAAAACAGTTCTTCTGAACTTCAAAACATCACTGCTATGCCTTGGTACAGGCAAACTAGGTTAAAGGACACTATTCTTCCTTGAAGGCCAATGCTGACCTTAGGACACTGACTGCTCTTTTTTGGTATGCAACCGACACACATAATGTCGACAGACTTACTTTGCTATGGCCTCAGATGTGCTGCCAGTTGAATTTCGGGTCATTTATCCGCTATATTTTCCTGTTCTCGATGGCACGACCCTTGGAGTTTCCTCCCCTGGCCCGCTGACATTCCCCTGGGGCAGGGAACAAGGGAACAGAGAGCTAGCGCTATAAGCCTCTGTCATACACTGACTGAACTGTCCTAGTGCAAACATTCTTATTTCTCATGAATTACACCCTGGCTCTTTATAGCCTTTCAATTCTATATTATTTTTTCTGGTTGGAAAGAGCTATGGGCTGAGTTGCTGTTTGCAGAGGCAGCGATAAAATCTTTGGAAACTTCTTGACTGAGGACAAGCACACTCATATTTAGACAAATCAGGCAGTTTAATGCAGGCCCTAGGCCAGCAGGGTGCATTGAAGCCAATTCAATATTATTTGTTTCAACACAAATCATTCAAATTAATTTGACTAAGTTCAGAATAAACATTTTAGAATTACAGTTCACATGCACTATGCTATTGATATAATTTACTATATTTCTATACAGTGAAGAAGTCTACTATACTGAATAAATCTTCTGAGAAGAAGTGTCCTTTCTAAAATACATAGCCGGTGTGCTATTCACACCTGCAAATGTGGAATTTTTTTTAGAGCAATTCTTTTTAGCCTCTGGTAGGTGGCAGTATAGACTTACCAACCATTTGATTCCATGCGATACTTTTCAAATTACATAAATTCATCTCATATCTCTTTCTGCATTATTTAAGTAAAATTTTCATCAGGAACTCAATTGGAGATTTTTAATAAAAACAATTGGTAACCTTCTGATCCAGATACTACAGTATTACAAAATTCAGATTTAAACTTCGATCTAAACAGCAGGTTATGTTACCAAATATAGTTTAGGTAAAATACATTCAGGTTGTATCTAGATCAGTATAATCTGGATATTGGAATCCTCTTTCTGATCCAAATGCCACAAAATAAAGATAATAAATCCAGATTTTCAATGCTTGGAAAAGGCCTACACCTTCGTCTACTTGATATGTTGTTTGTAAAGTAGATGCATTTATTTAACACTCAATCTAACAACTAGCCATATACCAACACAGTGGTTAATTTAACATAATTTGCCTTTGGTTGTAAAAAAGTGTTTTTTTATCCTCACCTTAAACACCTCCTTTTCTATTTCTTATTTCATGATGTCCAATTGGCAGTTACGGCCTCATTACAACAACTCTGCAGCTGGTGCAAGGCAGTCAAAACTCATTCTCACACTGTTCCCCCAACCAAGAAGTTTTCACTGGTACACACGCGCTTGAGGGGAACGTATTTCCAACCCAACAACCATGATTAGGCAGACACCCAACCTACCATAACGAGTAGTTAGTGTCCAACAGCTTACCACCCTAAGCGGCACTAAGCCAAATTTTGCCATCCTATGCCGGACTCCCAGGAATTCAAACAACTGGCTGCAATGATACAGCTGCATTGTTAGACAGTAACTTTAACCACAGCACCACTCGGGGGCACCACGGGACCTTTGCAAAAAAACAAACATCATATTTATAATATAATAATACAACTTTCTAATCTTTAATCCTATCTAATTGGACTTAAAGGATGCAATCTATTAAACTATTAAGGATGCAAATACCATTATTTGTGATTGATCTACACATATTTGATTCATTATTTATGTTATTTTTACTTTTAACAATTTTTCTTTCTTTCTAAATTGTAACTGCCACAACTTGCAGTGGATTTGGGACAGTTGATGTCAAGATGTGTCCTCTGAAGCACATCCAATGCTCTTCAGGTTCTTATCATTCTGCTTGCTCAACCAGGACGTCTATACCATGAGCCTTATTTGCAGGAGGGAACACACTCTCTGGTCTTCTACCCTGATTGAGCTTACAGATGCCCAAGCCAATAGAAAGAGTTGCTAGAGTGTGACGAGGCAGGGCAACCATATTTGGCTACTAACCCCTCAACCTCAGACAGTTCCAGCCAATTGCACAATCCTCTTCGGGACCCTAATCCAGGAGCAGGATTCAAACCATGGTCTCACAAGCAATGAATTTAAAATACAGATTAACGTATAAAGAGTAGAGTTCTTTCTGCCAGATCGCGTAAGCAGAGCCGGCCAAGAAGAGCAAATGTCTCTTAGTGAGTGAGTGACCGACCGCTCGACCGACCCTAGTTAAATAGTGTAGTGCTTAGAGGCAGCCTTCCAAGCAAGCGACCAGTGATCGAGTCTCACCGCAGACATAACAAATTACGCATTAGGATTTGTTCAGGATAGACAAAAACTTTGCTGGCTACAACCTTCAGTAGCTTTGTCATAGTAAGCCTAAAATAAAACTGTTTACGGTTATATTGTGACTATTTATGGTGGATTTTCGAAGTACACATCCGTGCATAGTTTTTGAGGTACAAGCCTATAGATCACAACCCCTTGCGCGATAAAAGAGGGTTTTCCACGATTGTCTCTTTTCACTTTACGAAATAGTTATCTTCACCTATATTGATGGTTATTGTATCAATGTCATCCATAACTGAAAGAAAAACGAACCTTGTGCCATGAAATGAAATAGCTTGGCAGTGTAAAATTAATCATCAGTCTCGCTAGCAATTGCGCAATTCTTATGATCATTCTAAGTATAGATACATAGGCCTATTACTGGCTAATAAAAGCCATACAGTTCATAGATGCTGTTTGTGGTGGAAGTAAACTAAATAAGAAACAATAATCAGTTTAACACAATTGATTAATGGTGTCTTGCTAAATATTTAAATTGGCGTGATGTTAATGTGTGACAAAATAATCTTATGTCGAGACACAATTTTCTGATGAGGTAGTATGTCCCAATCGATTCTAATACTGGCATACTAGCTTACTATATACAAAACAGTATGTACCTCATCATCATCCGTGAAGTACGTACTTGTAGTACGTAGTATAGTATGCGATTTGAGATTTAGTCAATGCTTTCGGTTTCCTCGTAGTTCACGTAGCATAGTGGTTAGCTATTCAACTGTTATTGTATGGACGACCATCCACAATAATCTTTATAAAAAAGTACACTTTAGTTCCGTTAATAAACGTTCTGTTGCCCATGTTATTTCAACAAAAATGTGAAGGCTGGGAATGGCCCCGTGGTCTTGTGGGATTATTCCCAAACTTAAATGTTTCGTCCCCAGTTCGATTCTCCTCTCAGATGTTCAAATTTTTGTCTCTCAGAAATATTTATCCACTCTGTACTTTTCAGCCGTCGCACAACAATATACACCGATCAGCCATAACATTATGACCACTGACAGGTGAAGTGAATAACACTGATAATCTTGTTATCATGGCACCTGTCAGTGTGTGGGATGTATTAGGCAGCAAGTGAACATTCTGTCCTCAAAGTTCATGTGTTATAAGCAGGAAAAATGGGCGTAAGGATCTGAGCGGCTTTGACAAGGGCCAAATTGTGATGGTTAGACGACTGGGTCAGAGCATCTCCAAAACTGTAGCCCTTGTGGGGTGTTCCGAGTCTGTAGTGGTCAGTACCTATCAAAAGTGGTCCAAGGAAGGAAAAACGGTGAACCGACGACAGGGTCGTGGGCGGCCAAGGCTCATTGATGCACGTGGGGAGCGAAGGCTGGCCCATGTGGTCTGATCCAACAGACGAGCTACTGTAGCTCAAATTGCTGAAAAAGTTAATGCTGGTACTGATAAAAAAGGTGCCAGAACACACAGTGCATCGCAGTTTGTTGTATATGGGGCTGCGTAGCCGCAGACCAGTCAGGATGCCCATGCTGACCCCTGTACAGCTGAAAGTGCCTAGAATAGGCATGTGAGCATCAGAACTGGACCACGGAGCAACGGAAGAAAGTGGCCTGTTCTGATGAATCACGTTTCCTTTTACATCACGTGGATGGCCGGGTGCGTCTGCATTGCTGCACCTCGCAACTTACAGGACCTAAAGGATCTGCTACTAATGTCTTGGTGCCAAATACCACACCACAACTTCAGAGGTCTAGTGGAGTCCATGCCTCGACGGGTCAGGGCTGTTTTGACGGCAAAAGGGGGACCTACACAGTATTAGCCAGGGACAACAACATTCATCCTAAAGCTAAAGCTGTCCTGAGCTGCAGGACAGGAAGAACACTGCTTAGAGACATCACCATGAGGCCTTTAAACTGAGGATGGATTGACCACATTGTAGTGTCTTAAGACCTAAACGACAAAATGAAAAGAAGAATAAAAACATACAAAATATTCCAAAAAAATGATCATTTATGCAATAAGGCACTAATATAATACTCCAATCAAAATTGTAGGTCAAAAAAAATGTTTTGACCTCCATGCAAAACCTTATGTTTGGGACAAATCCAAAACAAAATATTATTGAATAACTGCCTCCTTATGTTTTTTAAAAATTGCTGTCTAGCCATGATTTTTGTTAAGAACTGTGAATAGAGATAGCATTAAAAGGATGTATTAAGAATGTATTATTTAGGTTTCCAATTCAAAGATTTATGCATTATTCAAGTTATCCTGTATAGGTTAAGCTTTTTTTAACCATAAAGCCTCTGTGAAGGTATTCATGGGAGAATTTAGATGGGATCAGCTCAGTGTTTTTGTGAATTACTGTTCTGAATTTATATTCTATAAAGTCCTGTATTACTACTCTGATTAATTACTTAACAATGTATTCAATTTTCAAATCAGTCAGCGTTGTCCCTGATATGCTGTCAATTTTAGACATTTCAAAAATATTGTCATTGCATTCAGCCAAACATGCATGCATCCAGCACAGGCTCATGGGTTTTATAAATATCTGTAGATGTCTGGGTTGTCAGCACTGTTCTGCCTCCGTTCATCACGGCTCAACCATACCATCAAAAGTTTGTCTAATACACGCTGGCCCAGAAAACCAGAGCTGATTAATATATTCACTGCACAAAGTACATGCTGCTACAGTAAATTGCTGCAAGATGTACAGCCGACTGCTTATCCATAGAGCACCCAAAGCGTGATGGTGCTCGCTGGTGAACCCAGGTCAGGAAGACTGAGTTCCACGGGCACTTTGTTTTCAAAATGTGTGGGATCGCGAGCCTGTTTCGGCACATAGAAACACAGGTAGGTATTTGAGTTAAGATATTGTGGGCTTGAGATGAACGTTCCACAGGCTTTTTTCAGCAGGCTGAGTAGAGCCCATTACGCTCATCACAGGTCTGTGTGCTGCGGAACCAGGCAACCTACCGTGGCCCTCTGGATCAATCCATCCACACACGATCCACATGAGGTTTTGATGAGCCTAAATGGAAACATATGCCACAACGGACTTCCAAACAGATGATATGATATTATTAATATAAGACCTACATAGGTCAATGTGTATTTACTGAGGAGGTTTCTCTGACCAGAGAGAATGCCTCTCATAGCCTGAGCTGCAAGTACTCACCACACTGAGTGTACCCGTGTACCAAATCCGAATCCACACGCGACCTCTACTGGACACACGTTGTTAACAGAGGTTCCACTGCCCCTTGAACTAAAAACCTGGTCCCCTTTGACCTTAGCCACCTGCAGAAGTGCCACTCCAACACATAACCACACCACCCAAATGAGCATCGGATCAACTGTGGGGTTTCAATGTTTGCAACCAAGTGACAGAGAATTTATGAGCATACTTAAGGTCTCAGGGTCCGTCACTTGTCTATGAGAGGCTTATTAAAAAGGTGAGAAGTGAGTGTACTGTCTGGAGGGGGGGATAACTGTGCTCTTAAAAGGACTTCAAAAGGCCAGTGGTGTCGGTGAAAAAGTGTTAGCAAACATGTGAAGGGAACCCTGAAAGGAAGTGGCAAGCTGGTGGCTGTGGTGGATAAAATCACTGTAGAGAGGGAAGTTAGAGGGATGCACACACACCATCTGTCCAGGCAGCCTCTGACTAGGAAATGGAATTGACCACAAGTCTGACTGGCATAGAGCTGAACAGGGAGCTGGTTATACAGGGAAGGTTACTGTTAACTGTGACCTTGTATGTGAAACTGTTTAACGGAGGCTGAGGTATGGCAAGGTCAATCCTTTATCTTACAGCTAGTTATTACATGTTAAACTGACCTTTCCAATTAATTTGTATCCTTCAATGGGCTTTGAAAGCCTTTATTCACACTGGTCGTATACACTGTCCTCTGCCAGCACGCCAAGGTGATGAAATGGCCGAATTTTCTGGTGAGGTTGAGTTGATTCTCTGTGACTGTGAATGCCACAGGGCCTGCTCTGCTTTCAGACTGGCACGTCACAAGGCTTCTTCCTCTGCAATATTGAAACCTTGTTCCAGCGGGATTAGTTGTTCCCTGTGAATTTATTTAGGGCTATAGAAAGAGGGTTAGAATGAGTACAGCTGTGAGTACAGTATGACTCTGCAATCAGATCTGCTAGTGTTTCAGACTGAAACCTGACTAGACTTAGGTTATGCCAAGCATGACAGGCTGTCCTCAGAGCCATATACAACATACTTTACATATTTAGGAGCACCTCCAAGATTTTAGGCTAAGGGTTTAGTTACAGACAAACATAATGGGTCAGCAGGGTAGATTAGTAGTTAGAGCATCTGTCCAAAGGTCAGATGGTTGTTTGATCAAATCCCAGAGCCGGCAAAGTGAAAAATCTCTCTCTGGCAAAGTTGTTCTGTCTCTGAGCAAGGCAGTAAATTCTAATTGTTGACAATAAGAGTATGTTTTCAGTCATACTTACCTGGTAAAATAGGGGTAAACAATAAACAAATAATAATAGTAGCCTGGCCTTGCTACACATGATGAATACAGATCAAGATGCAAGCAGCATTAGAAAATGAAAAATATTAAAAGTGATGGAAACTGAACACAAATGCAAACAATCGGTTACTGAATGTTAAGATGGACAAAGCCTTATAGAACCGAAACACAAGCAGAACCTCTGCTTAATAAACTTTTGAACTAGTAAACATTTGTGTGGTTGCTACAATACGCAGAGGTAGCTTAAGGCAAATATTTGTTGGGAAAATATTCAAGGAGGCAGGACATAATTAGAATAATTATACAGATGTATTTGAATAGTGCATATTAACCACATCCCAACAATAAATTGTACGTGCGAATAAAAATAATGTCATACCTTGATTACATTGAGATGCAATCACGTATGTGAAAACAAAAACATAACAATACTTGGAAACAAGTTCCTGGTGATTTTGTTTTTTTACCCTTCCCAGACAATCTTCAAAGAAAAAAAAATATTTTTCTCTATTTCATAAAAAAAATGTTTTTGAATGACCACAACATCAGGAGACCAGTTTTCAGATCTAGATTTTTTTAGGTTGGTGTAGTTATCCTTCAATTCAAGTGTACATCTGGCAGATGGGGTGGTTTAGCAGTGTTCCTGTAGCACACACCATGGTAGACTCAAATTAAACAAAACAATCACTTGCCACTATTGATAAAACACACGTGCTATAATGGCCAGTAAGCATAGGAAACTTGACATTGAAGAAAATAAAATATTTTCCAGGCGAATAATAAATAATAATAAACTTTTTTGCATTAGCATCATTGCTAGTCTACTCATAGCAGTAGACATGCACACCACATAGGCTAAATTAGAGTAAATGTTAGAATTTTGTTGATCTTTGTTTAATGTTAATGTGGGCAGATTTTACTCAGTTTTCACTAGGCACTATACTATATCAATATGAAACCCCCCACTATAGATTAGTATGTGCCATAAGAGGAGTTATGAGTTTGTGTTCTGAGAGCTTGGCAGCCTTATTAAAGTATTATGGAATAACATTTTAAATATGGGTGTTAGGTTTAGGGGTATAGGATAAAACCTATAGTGTAAGAATTGGCATCATTTTTTGGTTTAGTATTAACAGTTAGATTTAGGGTGAATGTTAAGTGTTAGGGCTAGGTTAGGTTTAGTCATGATGGTTAGGTTACTGAGGTTAATTTTAAGGATAGGTTATGGTTAGGTTTCAGGTCCCCACAAGGATAGAAAAACAGTGTGTGTGTGTGTGTGTGTGCGTGTGCGTGTGTGTGTGTGTGTGCGTGTGTGTGTGTGTGTATACATTTACCAATTAGGATTACTGTACCACAGAGTACGTTGAATCCACAAACATAACATAAAAAATAACAGAGTAATTTTCTATTTATCTCTAACAGAAAATTGTAAAAAGAAATACACACAGGAGGCTTGTTTAAAGAATCTCAATTTTAACAATGCAGAAGGTTTTGCGTTTAACCAAAATTAGCAGTAATTCACCTCGAACCTGAATTAGAAGTTCCTTACTTTGGCCAACACAATTAAACAGAGGAAAGGAAAACTCTCACATACTCATGATAGTATTATTACGATAACAGGAGTGAACATTTGGTTTGACTCTCTATTTAAACTTGTCCCAACATTTTGCAGACAATTCTACACAACACTCCATCATGACAGTATATCCAGTGAAACCTTGCACTTTCTTTTCCTCTGCGTTATCTCCTAAAAGTTTATATACTCTCTAGATAGCCACTTGGAATAAAATGCATTTAAAAATACACAATTATTTAGAAAACATTTTTATTTAAAAATACACAATTTGGAATAAAAATGCATTAAAAACATCCAATTTACAAAATAATGTATTTCTTATGCATTTTGAAATGTTTGTTGATGCATGATATACATTAATAAATGTTTTTGGGACACATACATTTTAATTGAAACACTTTGTTGTACTTTTCAAGTGTATTTTGTTCTGGTACGGGTCCCTAAATGGCCGGCCGCGGAGCCCCAGATGTAACATGAGGATAGCAATATATAGGAGAAATTACCTTCAGTATACAGTGGTAACTACCTGGATGTCAGTGAAATCTAATCTGGATTGAAATGTCTTCACTTTGACATGAGCTGTATCCCTTCTAGCCATGACTGGTGAACAGCCCAGAGTGTGACGTCACGTTGACATGAGCTGTATCCCTTCTAGCCATGACTGGTGAACAGCCCAGTGTGTGACGTCAAGTTGACATGAGCTGTATCTCTTCTAGCCATGACTGGTGAACAGCCCAGAGTGTGACGTCACATTGACATGAGCTGTATCCCTTCTAGCCATGACTGGTGAACAGCCCAGAGTGTGACGTCACATTGACACGAGCTGTATCCCTTCTAGCCATGACTGGTGAACAGCCCAGTGTGTGACGTCACTTTGACACGAGCTGTATCCCTTCTAGCCATGACTGGTGAACAGCCCAGTGTGTGAGGTCACTTTGACATGAGCTGTATCCCTTCTAGCCATGACTGGTGAACAGACCAGAGTGTGACGTCACTTTGACATGAGCTGTATCCCTTCTATACATTATAGAGTATTTCTTTCCCTCAAAATGCTATCAAGCACAGAGAGAGATCGTTCCCCTGCGTTTGAACTGATTCCTAAAATAGTAGGGAATTACAAGACATGAGCTTATTGCAATATAGAATCCTAGTACTTCCTGCACCCCTCAGGTTTAACCTCATCAACTCCTGTCAACGCCTTTCCTGGATACTACCACATGTATTTTGTCCTCCCAGTGTGATCTTAGCTTTCCTGGACCCCCATGCACTAACATATTCCTCACCAGTACACAGTCTCCTGAGACCAGAACAGAACTCATGGTCATCCTTTATAGGCTTTGCTGTTGATTTCTCAATTAGTATTATGGCTACGTCATATAGCTCCATCACCTGATTCCATTTCCGTTTCCGTTCCGGTTATAATTTCTCCTGTTCTGTAACCCAGAGACAATGTTAACAGATCGAAGTGGATCATTTCCGAACAACAAAAAATAAGATGAAAACAAAGTTGTGTCACTGGTGGTGCAATAATACACATGACTGACCTTGTGACTCAACTCAGTTGGCCTTTTGCTCTTCCTCTACTCTGAACAACACTGACATTGACGATTAAATCTCTATACGGTATTCCCTTGTAGGGAGAGCTCTGTTCAGGTTCTGAATAAATGGTGTTCAAACTCAATGGTCATTATGGATTTCTGACACAAGGCCAAACTTTCTTTCATAAAATCACTCAAAGTTACTCGTAACCCGCTCCACTTTTCTCTAAATGCACATTCACAATTCAAATAATTGAGGCAACCCAGTCTTACTGTCTTATAAGTATAAAAGTCTTATATGACAATATATGAAATCAGTAATATATCTAACTTGAAACTGAACTTTACATTAGCACCAAGATAAGAAAGTCAAGAATGTCAACTTTACATTAGAACTAAAATCCAACTTTAAAAGTAGCTAGCTATTTTTTTGTGTAGATAATTGTCAGCAGTTTGCTGGTCAGCAACATCCCATTAGGTTTATATGACGTTTGACTTGCAGGCTCTGCTAACATGATCAAATTTAGACAGCTGGGTGTTCATTGGTGCACAAAATACCCTAGGTAGATGTAAAAAAGTACTACTTAGACTTCTCCCACCAAAGCAAATCCACATAATTTAAACATTTTTTATTTTACGTTTTGGTTAATTCAGCCTGTTTGTACTTCTATGTAATGTGACATATCAAACAAACCCTAAAATTGATAGCCTGGTCTAAGGTAGGATGTTGTAGAGGGGTTGAGAGTGCTGCACCCTGTGAAACTGGTCATGTGACCTGGATAATTGTTCTGATACCGTTGGAAGGACTGTGAATAAGCCTGTCAGTTAGTAGTGAGGGGGTGGTTTAAGACATCCTAATTACCCCGTTTCCCTGGTTAGAAGAACAACTCAGTAGAACAGTAAGACAGATGTTAATTTGCCTAACATTGGCCGAGTCGCACTTTAACAGCAATGCAGAGATAAAAACAAACATACACGTATGATATCAGCGAGTGAAAGATTTCTTGAAAGGGCTTCCTCTGATTCTCACAGCATTTCCCTTACTACTTTGGTTGGATGTTAATGTTGCATATATGATTAGACATTAACATTTTTCTAATTAAGGCAGCTGTGGAGCAGATGGTTGACCCAACTTAGACTAAACACACTCTCAGAGGAGCCAGGACAACCCCAGCCTTATCATTGTGGGCTCACATCAACAGCTCTGGAAGTATTTCATTCATCAGACAGGCAATTTTACCCAGACAACTGTGAGGGAGTACACATCTTTACTCCTACTCCATGTATAGAGCTTGATACTTCAGAACACTACAACCAGGGCAACGATAACGTTGCAGGTTTCCAGACTACCATTTTCCACTAGTGGCATTGTGCCACTGGGTCTTTCAGTTGGTGGCACCAGCATTTGATTTGGTTGCACACCTAAAAATAGAAATGTACATAATTTGAGTAAAACAATTTTTTGCGTATTTGTTTATTTCTACACAAAGGTGAATTCAGATAATTTCATTCAATTTTATGTTTAGACTGTTGTCCATTACATCTATGATTAAGTGTCTAACATTGGGACTTAAAGTAGGTCTCCATGTTCTTTGTGCAATCATGGCTACACCAAATAGACAACAATTCTTTGTACAGTTATTTGACCAGGTACATTTGCCAAGACACATTGTGACTTCCAACAAATGTTTATTTACAGCAACATCCTTGTAAAGTATATTATACCTTTTTAAATTCAATTTCTTAGGGTTGATTTTGCTATTATAATCTTACATTTTAACAAGTACCGTGTGTGTTGGCACATCTTTCGTCAGATTTCATTGATTTGAGTCAGTAATGCCCAGAGTCCCCCTTGACCCACTCCCAGCGAACAATAAACTGAAACCTCAAGCATGATTCTACATACAAGCCTCTTGTATGTAGAATCATGCTTACTTAGCCTAAAATTATTTAGCCTAAAACCAGGTCTAGTTGCAGGTTCAACACAAATAGATTGAAAGGCTTTGCTTGACAGCTGCGAGGTTGAGGAGCACTTAATTTGCAAACTGTAGAGCATCTCTAAAAATAACAAATTGTTCACAAACTGCACATCACTGATATAGTCCTTGACAGGATTCCTCTACCTTATGATCCATGCGTCTCACATTTGTTTTGGGAGAGTTGTCTGTGTTCAGTAAGTAGGGGAAGGAGGCAACTTGATGAGTGGTATATATTCAAGCAATATGCCAATAATATACCAACTGATGAGTGGTATATATTCAAGCAATATGCCAATAATATACCAACTGATGAGTGGTATATATTCAAGCAAAATTCCAATAATATACCAATTGATGAGTGGTATATATTCAAGCAATATGCCAATAATATACCAACTGATGAGTGGTATATATTCAAGCAATATGCCAATAATATACCAACTGATGAGTGGTATATATTCAAGCAATATGCCAATAATATACCAACTGATGAGTGGTATATATTCAAGCAATATGCCAATAATATACCAACTGATGAGTGGTATATATTCAAGCAATATGCCAATAATATACCAATTGATCAGTGGTAAATATTCAGGCAACATGCCAATATACCAATTGATGAGTGGTATATATTCAAGCAATATGCCAATAATATATCACTGACGGTATATTTAAGCTGTGATGGCTGAAAATGTAACTTGAAAAGCAAAGAAAAATGATTGCAGCATGGAGCCCTGTGTTAAATAACATTATTCCACAGTTTTTGAAGAATAATTTGTGAATGTGCATTAGAGGCTTAAGTCCATTATATCATTGAATATACCCCCGAGTCTGGGCTTGTCAAATCCCGTGTGTCATACAAGCTGTGGCCTGATTACAGGCCTGTGGGTAAAGCCAAAATACAGAAGTACATGAGCATTGTATTAGAGAAAAGGGCAGCTATAACCAGTTTCCGAATTACTAAAATAACACTAATCTCTTTCATACAAGCAAAAATGGCTTTTCTACGTCTGTCCAAGGCTTGTTTTGTAATCTTTTCACTGTCCCAGAATTTGTATCATGAGCAACTTTTAAAAGTGTTGATAATTATCAGGGTCAGAAATCACTCTCAGCAGATGTAGAAGCTTGCATTTTGTCTGGGGGAAATACTCTCTCAACACAGCTACATAATGACAAGGCTGCTACAATGGAGATGAAGCAGCAGGTGCATGGAAGGGACCAGCCTGTGAAAAGGAGATCAAACCTTCCAAAGTTCACGCTGAAAAGAACTGCTAATGTTGTTCAAAAAACACATTACCAGAAACCTGTAAGTAAGCCTGTTTCTTTATGTCGTCTTTCTCCTCTCTATTCCATTTACTTCCAAGAGGATCAAACACAAACAAAAGGGGCTGTAACACCATCTGTAGTAGGCCTAGTGTGATGGAATTTAGAAATATACATTGTAGAATTCATTAATACATTAGTTCAGTAAATTCCAATAACACCAGCAAGTTCAATTTTCTGTTTTATTTTGTTCAGTGAGGAAAGTAAAAAACAAAGTTACTCCATGATATTTTACAGTCAGGTTAAAAAGACAGTACACCCCCTGGAAAGTTGACTTTTTCATTTACAACCCCATTTCCAAAAAAGGGACGCTGTGTAAAATGTAAAGAAAAACAGAATGCAGTGATGTTCAAATCATTTAAACCCTATATTCAATAGAAAATAGTACAAATGTTGAAACTGAGAAATGTTATTGTTTCTTGAAAAATATAGGCCCACTTTGAATTTGATGCCAGCAACATGTTTCAAAAAGCTGGGACAGGGGCTACAAAAGACTAGAAGAGTTGTGGGATGCTAAAAAAAAACTGGTGGACTAATTAGGTTAATTGGCAACAGGTCAGTAACATGATTGGGTTTAAAAAGAGCATCCCAGGGAGGATGAGTCTTTCAGAAGTAAAGATGGGGAGGGGTTCACCACTTTGTGAAAGACTGATCAGGCAAATAGTGCAACAATTTAAGAATAACGTTTCTCAACGTAAGATTGCGAAGAGTTTGGGGATCTCATCATTTACACTACATAACATCATTAAAAGATTCAGAGAATCCGGAGAAATCTCTGAACACAAGGGATTAGGCCGAAAAACCAAAATTGGATGGCCGTGATCTTCGGGCCCTCACGCAGCACCGCATTAAAAACAGACTGTAGTAGACATCACTGTATGCGCTTAGAAACACTTCCGAAAACCATTGCCTGTGAACACAGTATGCCGCTGCATCCACAAATGAATGTAAAAACTCTCCTATGCAAAGAAGGAACCATATATAAACAAGATCAAGAAACGCCGCCATCTTCTCTGGGTCCGAGCTCACATAAAATGGACTGAGGCAAAGACTAATAAAAATTAGAAATTCTTATTGGAAATCATGGACACAGCCTCCTCCGGGCTAAAGAGGAGAGGAACGGTCCAGCTTGTTATCAGCGCACAGTTCAAAAATCAGCATCCGTGATGGTATGGGGGTACATTAGTGCACATGGCATGGATGACTTGCACATCTGTGAAGGCACCATTAATGCTGAACAATATATACAGATTTAGGAGCAACATATGCAGCCATCCAGACAACGTCTTTTTCATTACAACAGCATGGCTCTGTAGTAAAAGAGTCCGGGTCCTAAACTGGCCTGCCTGCAGTCCTGACCTGTCACCCACTGAAAACATTTGTCGCATTATGAAATGAAAAATACAACCAAGGAAACCTCAAACTTTTGAGCAGCTGCAATCCTAAATCAAGCATGAATGGGAAAACGTTTCATTTTCAACACTACAGCAGTTCGTATCCTCAGTTCCCAAGCACTTACAGAGTGTTGTTAAAAGAAGAGGTGATTCATCATAAACATGCCCCTGTCCAAACTTTTGTGAAACGTGTTGCGGGCATCATATTCATAACGGGCATGAATTTTTCCAAAAAATGTCTCAGTTTCAACATTCGATATGTTGTCTTTGTACTATTTTCAATTAAATGTGGGGATAATTGATTTGCACATCATTGCATTCTGTTTTTATTCACATTTTACACAGCGTCCCAACTTTATTGAAAACAGGGTTGTACGTTTTTGGACATATTCCAACCACCGAATTTAACAAATCACCCAAAAAAGTTTGAAACCATACAGCTCCGGAAAAAATTAAGAGACCACTGCAGCTTTTTCTTTCCTTTCCAAAAAAGTTGAAAAGGAAGGTTTTGAGTGAGGAACAGAAGGGTTAAAATTAAGAGACCACTGCAAATTGAATGCTTCTGTTCCTCACTCAAAACTTTAATTTTCAACTTTTTTGGTGCAGTGTTCTCTTAATTTGATGAAGGTGCAGTGGTGTCTTAATTTTTTCCAGAGCTGTATATGCAATTAAAATAAAAAAAGTAAAAAAGTTAGTACACCCCCACCTTTACCATCACATAATATGGCTAAAATTAGAATCAGGTGCACCAAAAACAGGTGCAAATGATTAGAAAATCATTAGAGATTAACTTGGGAGAGTCCAGCTTTCCATGAAGATTAGAAACTTGGTCTGGTTTGGTCTTAATCATAATGGGTGTGTGGTAACACATCATGCCAAGATGAAAAGACCTAAGGGGCCTTCAGAAGAAAGATGTTTGATGTCAGTGAGTCTGGGAGGAGTTACAAAACCATTTCCAAGCAATTCAAAAAACATAATTTCACTGTCCAACATATCATCTACAAATGGAGACAAGTCTACAGACCACTGGCAATCTATATAGGACAGGTCGTCCCACTTAGTGCATCGCAAGACCCGACTGAAGTGTGCTCACAGAAGTCTCTAGAAACTCAGGGTAACATCGAGGGATCTACACGCCTTTCCAAACTCCATGTCTATTTCCAAACAAACTTACTAAGAGTGTCATATTCTGACCATGTCCCTAAACAGCTCTATACTTAATGAAACAGGAGATACTTTAGAACTGTCCACACACTCCCTTCCAATACAAATACTTAATTATCACATTGTCACATCTGAACCCTATTACTCCGCTTTGCTGTTTCTATGCAAACTACTCACAGCCTGTTTTATTTATGTTTTATTATCTCTCTAAATCCTCAAGTGAGGGTCTTTCTCCTTAATGTTATTGATGTTGGCCTTTGAGCTTTGCAAATGGCTTCTTCAGAACAATCTGAAAATAATTAAAGGGTGATTAATTCTGTTTTATGGGACATTACGTTTTCTCTCTTTCTGTCTGTCCCTGGAGACCTTGGTGATGTCTTAATTACAAACAAAAACAAACATATGTAATACATGTGTTAAGTTTGTACAGTACTGTACTGACGGCACAAAATCAACATGGGTAATACTTTCATCGTGACAGAGAAAAATGCTGTTACAAACAGCGACATTCTTCTCTCTTGCCATATTGATGTCATGTACTTACTGCTCCTACTAATCATAATTTGCTGTAGGTAAAGTCATTCTACACACGCTACCCATTTTGATTCATTTTGGCTGCAGATGCAATTCATCAACATGTAGTTACTGGGGATGTTGCTGAGCTCTTTTGGTCAACAGTGCAACTGTCTCTAAATTCATCATGCAATCTGACATTTGTACCATATGTTTTTAATGATTTAGAAAGAGTTATAGTCTATCTGGCCAACATTCATTTCTCACAAAACACCTGCAATTTTCTATTCTGTAACTTCATGGCATGTGTTACTATATCCCTGCGCTGAATATATTTTTTATACCAGTTCGACAGTGTGAATGTGTTTTTGATTACAAACCAAACAAGGGTTCTGAGAGAAGTAAATTAAAAAAATGTTGACATCATAGGACCACACAATGTATTGGAGCAGTTAGTCAGGGTTTTCAGCACAGAGCTCTGCATCATTACTGTACTGCTATTCTAGTAAATACAATGCATGCCTCTCAGGTGGCATGGCCGTCTAAGGCACTCTTTCATAGCACCAAGCTGACTCACACGGTCTAGGTTAAAGCCTTGACTATGCTGCTAGATAACAAGAGGCTGGGAAGCCACAAATGTAACACAAATTGACCAGAGTTGCCCTGGATGTAGGGAGGTATCGATGGCAGGGATTCTCAGGTCTCAGTTTAGTGACTGACTCTGGTGGCTGGGTCACTAACTGAGGTTATCAGGTAAGTAAGGGTCACTTCACATGAACTGACCCAAATAACTTATTGGGAAAGCAGTGTAAAACAAAAAGAATGGCTTGACATGGATGCCTACGAAGAACACTTCAACTGATCCAAATTTTATTTGAGAAAAAGGTTTTAAATGTATTTATTGATTAAATAAAAATAAAAATGTCCTCACTAATCTAAAAAAAAAATGTTTCCTTCTCTGAAACCAACTAACCCTTCCGCTATATTAAAGCAATCATTACAATTAAGTAATAAAAATAAAGTAATAACGATCTTTAGAAAATGTATTAACTGTGTGTGGTAATTATGCCTAAAACATTTATTAGGAACAGTGCAGCACTTGCCAAACACCAGCAAATGAATTAGCCAAATGCAGGCAGTACTCCTGATACCCTCTTAGGTGGTGGAAAAGAGGTGCACTCCAGACACCATGAGTAATACGCTAGGCAGCTTTTGGATGTTTCTCATACCGAGAACAATTTGATTAAGAAAAGTCAGACTTAGTTAGTCAATGATTAATCAACTTAGTTATTTGGCTAATGCCGTCCAAAGTGATTTCCTGGAATCACTGTGCTCCATTTACACAGCTGGACCTTTACAAGGTCCATCCTGGGATAACACTGCATTGCTTCAAAAACATACAGTTTCAACCATCACAATACCTATTAAAATGAAGCCTTTTCCGAATGCCCCCGAGACCTGACATTCTTATACAAGGGCGTAGGAGTGAGTTTCATTTTGGGGGGGATAATAAGTGTTCTTATTATTGTGGGGGGGACCATTTATCTGCTTCAAACATTAGGGGGTACATTAGGGGCTCCTATGGCCTTGTTCCTATATATTATTACTGTGGAAAAAAATGTATACTCTTATTCTCACCACAATGAGAAAAAACTATTGTATATATTTATTGTCATTATAGATTGCACTAGTTAATATAAGTAAAGGTGACAAAGTGTTTAGAAGTTCAAAAGTAAATCATCTTTCTCATTGCATTTTCCTTCACACTCCTCTGCTACGTTTTGTTCCTGGCTGGACACACATTCTGCAATCCCATCCTTCCCACTCTTAAATCTACTCCATCATCCAGGAAACTGGTCTCCATTAACAAGTCTAACCCCCTCCCTGCATACTTCACACCCTCTCCCACCACTCAACGTGCCTCCTCATGATCTCATGATTGTGATTGAATGCTTGAACATATAGAATTTAATTACATATTTAATATGTCATTGCCTAGTTGTGATCTTTAATTAACATAAACATTATCAAATAACATACATATTTTTTTTTTAAATATTTTCTTCGTCTTTCATTTGTGATTTCTACTAAGGTAACACATGGAATTGTACGATGATCATACCATGGATCTTTTTTAAACAATTTCTTTAAAAGAAAATGTAATTAATTTTGAACAACTGAGAAATTGGACTTTCCTATTAAGGTGCATGGAAAAGTATTGCAGAACATACATTTGAAGTGCATTGCCTACATCTGGGTTACAGTATATAAGAAAAATTACTTTCTTACAGAAACTCTAACACGGTTTCTGTTTCCAAAAATTTGGCACGAGACAATGTGGTTGGCTGTTTTTTAAAATGTACCAAAACCCCTGGCCTACTGTATCATAAACTCATTAAAATGCTATTAATTTGTTTTCGAAAGTTAGCTAAGAATTTCATGACATAAATTCTTCATCATTGCTATAAATCTTATATGTTTTTATAGAGAAATTCACCAGTAACATGCACAGCAATTAATATAGACCATTTGTTCCAACAGTTAAAGAAATCGAAATCAGCCAAATAAATAACCAAACCTTGAACTGTTCTTAGCTTACCTTTTAATGGATACCAAAAGCATAGAGAAAAATCACAGAGTTCCAGAGACTCCACTGAATCTTACTGATAGATGTATTAGTTTGTAGCTCTAGCTACAAACTAATTGCTAAGCCCAATGCAGATACTGAAGTCTAGATGAAACAAGCAAGGCTAAATCAGTTTATTTTAGAATGAACTGACTAAAGATGCGACATTTGGGTCTAGAGGAAGAGACAAGTAGCTGAAACCTTTCCATGGTAACTGCAACTTTTTTAAAAAGTTGACACATTTAGCAAGGTGTTGAAGCAAATGAGTGTAGTAATAAAAATACATCCACAAGAAACAGGGAAACCTGCGAGACCAATATCATTATCAATATCAATATCATTAAGACTAGACTAGCTTTGTGAATAATACAGCCAGCTGCTGCATGGCTGAACACAGAACATTAGTGCGCTGTTATCTGATTTTCTTAATCGAGCTGTCTCTGCAAGACTTTGCTAAATGTTTGACATTGTGAATTTTGGAAAATCCATCCTTTAGAAATTCCAAACATTAGAACATTCAGATCAAGCAAACTTTGTTCAGAAACTCTGTAAGACGATCTTGTCTAGCCTTATGTACCCACCCGGTCATACATTTGTTTTTGTGATTTGTTTTTTCAAATGATCCTGACAACCCTGAATGAATTTGTATGTAGCTTCACAGCCAAAAAAATGAAGTTTCCTTAACTCGGTACTTGATTCTATGGAATGTTCTTGTTTGTAGCTGTTAGGGTATTACTGACGTCTTGGCGTGTTCATTTTGTCTATTTCAAAACCTTTTATCAATAACTGCATTCCGCAAGCCTGTTCACATATAATATAAAAATGCCTTACACTGCCAGATTCTCAAAAGTCAGATTGACACAGAACAAAAATAATCCTGACCACAAACACAGACAGCTATTTATTACAGAATGCAATAAAGACAAGACATAAGGCAAGTTGTAGATCTCAATAGTCAACATGAGCAACATGGCAACATAAAATGAGATTTCTCCAGACACATCCCACTGCTTTTTACAAAACACATGTGGGGTGACTGCTTTGCCCCAGATTTAAAGGGTTATTGACACAAGCCAATAAGTCAGTGTGATGTGTTTTTGAAATCTTTACATGTCCCTTTGACCATGTGCATTGGGCTAATCTTGTGGAAGACTGACCTGGGAGCTTCAAAGCCGAGCTTAGACCGAGCTCTCCATACGGATGTAGCAGCCGATGACGCTGTGACTACACCCTGCTTCTGAGCAGAACAGAGATAATCCCATGATAAGATTGAGAGATACAGAGACATTATCTCACTAGTGTCCACTGAAGGGCTTCTTCAGAGGTCTGGACACAGGGGGATAGCAAAACTGTTATAGTCTGACAGACAAATGACTCAAGGGGAGGAATTACATTTTAGAAAATAAGTTCAAAGTGCACAAAGAGTTAACTATACAAACAATATGTAATATCCAACACGGCATGAATAACATTAGAGAAATTGCATCGCAATGTAATAAATGTTTTTCATTCATTAACAAGTACAGTACTTGAGTTGAGTTCTAATCAGTTACCAACAAGTAAGAAAACAAATGCAGCTATTTACGGTTCCTTGTTGACTGTTTTGTAAATAATTTGTCTTAAATGAATGAATGAAAAAAATCACACATTAAAAAAATACCACTAGCTCATTCGTAGGCTTATGACCTGACTGTTGGTTCTGCCGTTTGGAGTTGAAGTCGGTCATCCTCACTGACCAAGCTCTTGGTCCGAGCGAAACTCATACTGCGTGGCGGTGAAATATCAACGCTCCAGCTGGATATTTTTCCACAGTGAGAGTCTGTCATGGCCGGTTAATGTTGTTTCATTTCTCTCAAGCGTGGAGCAGGTCAGCTAGGGAAGTTATGAAACAGCATGACAACCGTCACATGCTTGTCTATGGGACTGTACACGACGTGTACACCTCCTTGTCTATGGGATTGTACACGGCGTGTACACCTCCTTGTCTATGGGACTGTACACGGCGTGTACACCTCCTTGTCTATGGGACTGTACACGGCGTGTACACCTCCTTGTCTATGGGACTGTACACGGCGTGTACACCTCCTTGTCTATGGGACTGTACACGGCGTGTACACCTCCTTGTCTATGGGACTGTACATGGCGTGTACACCTCCTTGTCTATGGGACTGTACACGGCATGTACACCTCCTTGTCTATGGGACTGTGTGACCACCAACCCAGAGCCTTTTTTTTTTTTCACACGCAGTACATCTTTCTCTCTGGAATCGGAAATGTACTTAATCCCATTATGCTGTGGCGTCTTCAGTTAGGGATTAAAATCCTAATGAGACATGGTATTATTAGGCTTTTAATTTGATAGCCCACTGAGTTATGACCATAATCCAGCTCTGTTGGTTTCAGTCAAAGGTTAAGGGGGTCATCAGAGCTGCATTGTTTGTTTTAGTCTCAGCAGGGGTCATCAGAATTGATGGGGCTACAGGGTTTAGCATGCAAACCCTTATCTCATTAAAAACGGTTCTTATAGCACACAATCCATACGTTTGATATATTGCCATATTAGAGTAGACTGGTTATATTACATTTATGTGGAATTTAAATGCATTTAATACGCATTAGATCTGTTAGGTGGGTTTAAATTGGGCCAAACTGTTTTTTTATTCAAACCATTCTATGAACTTCATCGTCAGTAGTCAGTTGTGTGTTGCTATTCTTATTCATCTCCTATTACTAGTTTTTATAACTACTTTTTTTTTTAAATGTATCTATAGTAAAGACAACTAAGTAGTTGTCTTTACTGTAGATACATTAAATGACAAGTAGACTTTGATGTATCTATCGCAAACAAAATATACAGTAACACATTTTACAATGGGCCCACATAGATTATGTTCAAGTGGTATAATCATAAGTGACAAGTAAATAAACTGTCCATCAACGTCTTGGTTAATAAGCTGAATGTGTGTGATGTGTTGTGTGTGGTCTCTTCGGACACATTCACTGTATGTGATTTATTTGCAAGTCAGATTTGGGTCATGGACCCCATGAACTGTGAACATAGTAAAGTGGCAGAGCAAACTGGGGCAGGGGAAGGCTATCATGTCAATTTACTTGACGGGTGCAGACACAGACATGTTGGTAGAGGAGCTTGGTGGTTGCGGGGAACCGCTCGGGTGAGATGGGGAAAAAAGTGCTATGGATGTGGGGGAGTTGGCAAGGAGGCAGGGTCAGAGCCTGTCTGACAGTACCAGGCAGAGGGTGTCAGCACGGGGCAGCCATGAAGCTGAGGCTGGGTCCCTGGAGTAATGTGCTCTCTGGTATAGGAGGCAAGCGCCTGTCAGGATGAGCAACAGTCCTGTCTTCATGAGACTAGCCAGCACCCCCACTATCACCAGAAAGGATTCTCTTTCCCTCAACAACTAGAGCCGATGGATCACTCAGAAAACAAAACAGGGCCCCAAAGGGGACCTGGAGGATTGTGTAGGAGTGACATCATGAGAAGGGGAAAAGAGAGCTATGTTGACAGCTCGACTTTAGTTCTTTATTCTCCATAAAGGGTTATTTTTCCGCGGAGAACAACTCACAGTACAAACCAGCTGCTAAAGAACACTGCTAGTTACTAATCTGTGACGGATCATGTCAGGGTGGTATGCCAAAAGATAGATATCTGGTGAATATATCTCCTTAGACACTCAGTGGCGAGGGGATTCTCTCATGGGTCTCTGCGTATGGCCCTCTTACATGACTTTCAGTGATGTCGACTTGATAACTGTGTAATGTAGGACCTGGACTTGTGCAGCATGTGGAGACCACCTGGAAACCCAGTGGTGGGTTAACTACATGACCCTCAGCAACTGCACATTTTCCAGCACTACTGACCCAGATTGAACATTGAAATGGTGTCCATAATACAAAAACATTTCTTCATAGCAACATGAATAAAATGTTTATAACAATCACAAAATGACTATTTAATAGTAAAACTAACAATAATGACTGATTTATAAACTACCCAATTATTATTAAATAGTGAAAACCCTATGTATAAAATCTACACAAATCCTTTATAAATGCTAGTTTAAAGTGGTAACAGGTTAGAGGTAACATCTGATGCTTAGTCACTCTCTGATGCATTCAGCTTTGACAGTAACCAGGCTTTGACTGCTGACTCATAAAAGGTTTACAACAGTTTTTTTATGTTTTGCAGTACAGTCATTTATAGTTCTTGTTGGGAACATAACACCACACATATATCCAGGACCTGCACAACAACTGGATGAAATTGCACTGCTGTGAAATCAACTCCTCAGGCCATTTAGCCCTGAGTCATTGCTATAGGGACAGCCATTAGCCCATCAGCATTAGCCCATTAGGGATAGGTGGAAAATATCGACACACGTAGAACTGAAACAGAGGACAGGAGAAGGGTTTAATGAGCGCACTTGCTTTGAAGAGTCTTGGATTGATCAAAATAAACTGGCTGAATGAGTAATTCACCTCTGCTTTGTAAATGCTAACAATTGAACAGAAAGTTTGGGATTTTGTCATTGTCATTGTTTAAACACAGTTTAGCCATTTCACAACATTTATTCTAACTGCATGCATAGTCACCTCACGTTGGCAAGTGCTGCACAAAATCACAATGATCCCTTTATAGTATTCATCTTTGATAGTTGTGCCCTGTATTTTGTGCGCCTGTGTCTCTTTATGAGGTTATTTGTGTTGGTCTTGGTCCATCGGGTTGCACTGGTGTTTGTCTTGATAACTTTCCTCAAGGTGTGGATGCAAGGGTCGCCGTAGGAGAACTACAGGGTCTGTACACTGGCCACTGCCAAAGTATGTTGAACTTAGGCAGAAAAACCTTCCACTCACTACTACTGATAACCTGCTGAGCTCTATAGTTGCAATGGGGCCATAGCACATAGCTCCTGTGTATGTGTGAGTAAATGGTGTAATTAATTAGATTAGATTCAACTTAATTGTCAAAATAGTGCAAATAGAGGAGGGCAGAATATTTACAAGTACAGTATTAAGTATATGTATGTACAAGTGTATAGATGTGCATGTAATGTAACTGCATTACATATGGCAATTCTAAATGTGCAATGGAAGTAAACACACAAGGGCAGAAAATTTACAGGTATTAAGTATAATGTATGTACAAATGGGTTAAATAGATGTGTGGGTACAAGTGGCAATTCTCAATGGCATTCTGAATTTACAATCGAGGCAAATTGAAGGAGTAGGGTAGCATGTGCAACTGAAATGCAGGGATAGCAGCAATGAGGTTCCCGAGGTAGACATGTATGTAACAATTGAAAATGCAAGTACAGTGGCAGTTCAAAATGTGCAATGAAGGCAATTTTAAGGAGCAAGTCGGCATGTGCAAATGCAATACAGGAATAGCAGCAATGACACGTACCTGAAGACAACTGAAGACTTCCTTATCAGACTTCAACGTCCAGTAGTACAAAGGGTGGGTATGGTTAGTGATGGGTCACAGAGTTCAGCAGGGTTACAGTAGATGGGAAGAAAATGACCCTGAGCCTGCTGGTGCCAGAACGGAGAGACCTGTACCGCCTGCCTGATGGGAGGAGGGCAAACAGTTTGTGGCCTGGATGTGGAGGGTCCCTGGTGATGCTGCACGTCATGCGCAGACACCGCACACCCTGTTTTGTGTATGTAAACACAGATTTGTTTTGCATACATCTGTATATAGCTAGCCAATACACGTTTCTGAGAACATTATTTCAATATAAGCCTGTAGCATTAGATGAGAATAGGAGATATACAGCAATAGTGAGGAAGAAGACTCATAGTGAGGACAACTCTTTCTTTGCAAGGTGAGCTTTCTGTCACCCAGACCTTCTGAGGGATCACCAAAGTGGGTGTCACACAGACTGGCAAAGGAGAAGTCAAGCACCTATAACACTCAGTCTGTTTCCCTGACTTGCCCTCTACAAAATCATCAGCAGACTCCATCACTATCATCTACCATCCTCTGGCCACCTCTCTTTGCTCAAGGCATGATCTGATTCACATCTCAGGACACAGCATGCAAAACATTGGCCTCTGTAGTTGACCCGTCAGGAGATCTCGCTTGTTTGTTTTTTGCACTTGAAGCACTTTGAGATTCAATGAAATGCTTTATAGAAGTGAAATCAGCTGTTATTACCACTATCATGATCAGGCTGTAACCACAGCTAGCTCTCTCTACAGGGTTCAGTGAAAGCCCAGCCAATGTCAAATCACAGACAACACAACAACATAACACTTTTGCACGTACAAACATGTACTTACATATGTTTGTATGTTATTAGTCACACTTGTATTATGACGTTCCATGTTTAGTTTTGCGGTGATTTGCTAATCAACATTTCTGTCATGTGGTCTGCATATGAACATCAAAGCACTCAATGTGTTTGCCTCCATATGGGGAATTTGGCCACTGGTGATACATTCTTGATAAAGGACATCACAGTTGCATCAAACATGTCCCCCATATGACTTGCCTTTGAAATTCACACAAATATGTGAGGGATGTCTTTACCCCTTTAATAACATTGTATAGTATTAACAAGACCATTTCAAAAAATATATAAACAATCTGTCTGTCTTGGGTGTGAGGAACAGTAATTAAGCCGGTCTCCAGACATGAAACTAGGATAAGGTTTAGTGTTTGGGTCAAGTTAAGGTTCTGCCTGTCTTAGTTTTCCTGTAACTCTGTCCATCTGTCCCATAGAAATAAATATTGTACCCTTGTGTCAAACACACAATTTTTTTTTTTTTAACCATAGGCAGCACTGTTAAAGGAGCACTTTACCCTGGGGAACCTTAGGTGGTGTGTATCATGTCTAAGAGATTTCTAGGGCAGTGAGGTTTGCTCCACTCATAATTGACCAGAAGGAGATAGGATGTTTTATTGACACCAAAACCCCTGCAGTATTAAATCGACGTGTGGATTAAAGGGCGAGTGAGAGCTGAAAAATGAGTGCTTCCATGTTATATTGATTTGCACTACAGGCTGTCCTTGATTGGTACGGCCATTGGATGTCTTGCTGCAATGCTCCTATCAGCAAATATATTGATACATGTATAAGCGGTCAACATTTTTCCCCTTTCTAAAAGCCCACATTCTGATGCAATTACTTCCTGCTCTGCTATAGTCCCTCCCTTTCCCCTCCACTCCACATCATCTGGTGGACTGGATATAGCTATGGTAGATCACTTCAAAATAAGCAACACAATGGCTTTTGATTTTTGGAAGTGATCCATCATGGTGATACTGAACCATACGTTTGTAGGTAGGTTGTAGTACAATGGATCTGTGGATCCAGTGGTAGCTGGATGTATTGGGATTTTCCGGCCTGGTGAAACACTTTTAAACAAGGATTGAAGACTGTTTTTACTAACTGCATTTGGACCATAACAGTTTAACAGGACCAAAGTTTCAAATAAGTAACCTTATTCTGTTGATCTGTACCTTGCTTCTTGTTAAACAGTGTGAATATTTTGGCTAACTTAAGAAGCTAAATATTAAGATCTTTTACAGTACTGTAAAAGGTGTAGCCTACTCTTTTTACATATGGCTAGTGACTGCCATTATAACAGCAAATGATTTAAGCCTTGCTTACTGAAAACCATGCCTGTTGAAATTAAGTGCCAACATTCTACTGTAAAATGTATGAACACATTTTTGATGCCAGATGAACAGGCATTGGTGGAAACTAAACTGTAACACAGTATGTGGATGACAGGGCTCAGACGATTCCATGCAGGTCTTCTGGAGCGCCCAGCCAATTAATTACACACGAGTAAACATTCCATAACTACAGGTGCCTGTAAATTACAAACCTCAGCTTTATGCCGTTCAAACAACACACTATGTGGCCTTAAGCACCCTATTAGTTGGTTTGCCCACAAGCAGCAATAGAAAGTGAAGCCCAAAGGTGCTAGCCATTCTATGACTGACAACTTAGTTATAATGATATAGTGATGGGATGTCTATGTAAGTAAATATGCTGTCGCTCTCCTAGCATGGCTAACCTACAACCAATTATAAGCGTCAGTGATTTAACTCCATGTTAAAGGACTTCAGACAGGTACACGGATTGGACAGGTTTTCCATACAGTCCCGTGTCTGCTGTCAGAACCGGCTCTAGTCTTTTGGGGACCCAGAGCAAAATTTGATTTGCTGCCCTCTCTCCTAGAGGTCTCTAGTGGTCTGGGGCCCTCTTGCATATGTCTAAAATTGTCCCTATCTGCTGAACTTCCAAGGACTATAGGAATGTTTTATCGCGTTTCTGCTAACGACATGGAGTCAAAGAATGTACATGGTGAGCAGCATAGTGAAGAGTTGGTTAATGAAGTACTTCTATGGTGGAGCTACTGCTTGTTACTTGTTGGTTTCAAGAAGGGATGAGAAGAGTGTGACAGACAGTATATAAGTAGCTCACTGACATTAACAGCACTATCCAAGGCAAGAGGGAAAGTGCCACAGACAGAGTATGCCTTCTCTCATATAAGGGGAACATAATGATATAACCTGTCTAACCACAGACACGTGCTGTGAGTAACAATACTGAATGTCCAGGCAGCACACCATCATCAGCAAAATATTCACTTGGGGGGGATTTAGACTTTGAAAATGTATGCACTCATAGCTACTTGGTATTCACATATCCCGCAGCCAGCAAGTTGGTCTGTTGACCTGCCATTGAGCAAGGCAGTTAACATTAGTTGCTTCAGTTGCAGTCAATAAAGGCTGATCTCTGGCCATGACCCCACTTTGAGGGTGTCTCAAAGAATGGATATAGGATTGTAAACTGGGCAGATTGTTTTGTGCCTTCCTCTTCACCATCTGCCTTGTTGGAGCGCTTATATCCCTTTCTGAAAGGGATTATGGTGTATTTCCAAAATACAGATGTGTTAACCCATTCTGGTCAGCAAGCATATTTTACTGAATAAATGGGTTCACTAAAATGTATTCAGTGATCTAACCCAGCGTTGTGGAGACATCTTTAGGACAAATAGACCGCTGGTTGATCAATAATTATAAAGTTTGATGATATCTACAAGCCATAACTACTTCCTAAATTAAAAGAATACTGCTAACCAGTGGAGCACCCACAGTTACGTATTTCTCACCAAACCTAGCATGCTACTGTTGCTAAGTTAGCGGGTGCAATCTAACATTGTAAATAGTTTTCAAAAAGCCAGCTTCTTTCCTGTCTGTCATTGTTGTTTTGCCTGTTGGCGACACCTGTCTAACCTGCTACTATGTACAGCTCATAAAAATGAGTTGTCATCCCAGGTGATCTAGCTAGTATTGACTGATTTCCAAAGCAATTGCTCTTAATTTTAGAAGCAGCAATAGTAATGAGCTAAACAATATGTTTATGTCTACAAATGTAGAGTTAGCTAGCTAGTGTAACATAGTAAGCATGCATGTATTATAAATTAGCAGTGCAGCATTTCAAGACGTCATTCACCATTTACATTTGTAGCTAGTTATGTTTTTTGGAAGAAAGCAGAATTAATGATTTTAATTAATAATTACTTGAAAAGTATGAAGAAAGTTACGACCGAGGACTGTCCCTGGAAAACAGGGACGTCTGTTCATCTTACAGCATGAGGAATAATTTACAATAAGTTGTGTCTGTCCAAACAGCTAACGACGTCAAATTGGATATTTGAGTTTCCTAGGCCAGGAACATAAATAGCTGAGCCAGATGTGCATCATATCTGTGTAATTTTGTGATTGGTGAGCATAATGTGTCAGTACAACACAGTCACAGGTTGGCGTGTCCAGTGCAAAAAAGCTGCCTCAGCATTGTGGCTCTGTATAGCTGGAGGCAGAACTAGGCTCAGCCTCCAGCTATACAGAGAACAAATGAATCCGCTTTGTTACCAACATGCCTTTTAGATACTTTCAGACACAAATAATTAATGGCATGGTAAAATTGACGGCTTTTGGGCTTGGAATAAAGGGGTTACTGGACGTGTATACAGACTAGCCTCCAGCTAGGCTTTGAGTCCATGGGCCATTGTCTGAACCTCCGAGATGTTAGAAACCACACCAGGCCTCAGGCTCTTTGTTTCATCTCTACTTCAAACTTACCTGTAAATAGATTTCCTATCTACATAGTTATAAACAGAAATGACTTTAATGAAGTTCGAGGTCAGGCTGATGAAAACCCTCAGGCTGCTTTTAGTATGTAATTTCTTAGTGTCCAAGGAAGAGACTGCGTCCATGTGATTCCAGCTTACCACCAACATCAAAAGAGTCCTGCGCTGAATGACGTGTTTAAGAGCAACCCGGATCTGTAACTGAGTTGTATAGACTCTCAAAGGCTTATTTCTAGCCCCGACCCTGTGCTCTAGAGGATTTCATATTGGTGAATGAATGGAAATGGGACACCTCCCCTGCTACCAGCTCACGTCCGTATGCAGCACAGCAGTGGAGCACAAGTTGCAATCAAAGGTGTGTGTAATGAGATCCTCTCTAGACCTGGGGGTTTGCCATGACACCCCTTACTAACTGAAATGGCTCCTCTTCAGTTGCCCTTCTCTGGTCACAATAACGCTGGTAGCTGAGAAAAATAAAAGGAAGACTGTAGACAAAGAACCCTACCGCGGTAAGAAAAATTATGAGCTAATGCCTTGTTTTTCAACCCTTTTTTTACATGAATCTCCATGGATACAAATATTTTGGAGTCAAAGTCTGCAACTTATCCACACATCTTATCTAACACACCCATCCGCTAAGTTTCTAACCCTAAATCTGTACATGAGTGAAACTCTTATGGAAAATCCATAAGGAATAAATTTAAGCACTGATTGCAGACATATCCGCATACATAGTAAATCATACTTTGTGACATTACTAGTAGTTACAATCCAGTAAAAGGTAGAATTCGGGACCAACTCCTCTCAGTGGGCATCATAAGTAATGTCACACTACACTACAACCCTGGTTCCAAATAAGTTGGGACGCTGCGTAAAATGTAAAGAAAAACAGAATGCAATGATGTGCAAATCATTTAAATACTTTATTCAACAGAAAATAGTACAGACAGCATAACAAATGTTGAAATTGATACCTTTTGTTTCCTGAAAAATATATGCCCACTTTGAATTCGATGCCAGCAACATGTGTCAAAAAGTTAGGACAAGGGCAACAAAAGACTGGAAAAGCTGTGTAATGCTAAAAACCTAAACAAGGTGGATCACACAGTTAATTAGGTCAATTGGCAACAGGTCAATTACATGATTGGGTATTGAAAGATCATTCCAGAGAAGATGGGTCTGTCAGAAGTGAGGATGGAGAGGGGATCACCACTCTGTGAAAGACTGCGCAGGCAAATAGCGCAAACATTTAAGAATAACGTTTCTCAATGTAAAGTTGTAAAGAGTTTGGGGATCTCATCCTCTGCGGTACATAATATCATTAAGAGATCCGTAGAAATCTCTGTATGCAAGGGATAAGGCAGAAAACCAAAATTGGATGGCTGTGATCTTTGGGCCCTCAGGCAGCACTGCATTAAAAACAGACTGTAATGGAAATCACTGCATGGGCTCAGAAACACTTCCCGAAAACCATTGTCTGTGAACACAGTATGTCGCTACATCCACAATTGCAAGTTAAAACTCTACCATGCAAAGAAGAAACCACACATAAACAAGATCCAGAACCGCCGCCACCTTCTCTTGGCCAGAGCTCATTTAAGATGGACTGAGGTAAAGTGGAAATCTGTCCGGCGGTCTGATGAATCAAATTGTGAAATTATTTTTGGGAATCATGGACGCCGCGTCCTCCGGACTAAAGAGGAGAGGGACCATCAGGCTTGTTATCAGCACACAGTTCAAAAGCCAGCATCCGTGATGGTATGGGGGGGCATTAGTGCACATGGCATGGGTGACTTGCACATCTGTGAAGGCACCATTAATGCTGAACAATATACAGGTTTTGGAGCAACATATGCTGCCATCCAGACAGCGTCTTTTTCAGGGAAGGCCTATAAAGCTAATTTCAGCAAAATAATGCCAAACCACATTCTGCACCTATTATGACAGCATGACTCCACAATAAACGAGTCCGGGTGCTAAACTGGCCTGTGTGCAGTCCAGACCTGTGCAGTCCAGACCAACTGAAAACATTTTGCGCATAATGAAACGAAATAAACGACAAAGGAGACCCCGAACTTTTGAGCAGCTGAAATCCTATATCAAGCAAGAATGGGAATAAATTTCACTTTCAAAACTACAGCAAACAGTCTCCTCAGTTCCTAAATCCTTACACAATATTGTAAAAGGAAGAGGTGATGCAACACAGTGGTAAACATGCCCGTCCCTACTTTTCTGAAATGTATTTCTGGCATCAAATTCAAAATGGACATGTATTTTTCCAAAAACAGTAAACATTTCTCAGTTTCAACATTTAATATGTAGTTTTTGTACTACATTCAATTAAATACAGGGATAACTGATTTGCACATCATTGCATTCTGTTGTTATTTGCATTTTACGCAGCAACTTGTTTTGGAATTGGGGTCATAAATCATCCCCTTTAGATATGCCTAACTTCCCCTCAGACTGTAGAACGATGATTACTGGTACAGAGTTTGTTGTAGCAGTCTAAGCTACTGACTCCAGGCAATATATGCCACCTGGAGAAGGGGCTTCGAGCTCCAACTCAGCCAATGGTCTTTGCCCTTCCTCTCGGTCTCCCTCTACAAATAGTAACCACCACCCTAACCTTTTCTTCCTACTATTTTGTCTTTAAAATACAAAATAAAAAATATGCATAAAAAGATGGTAACTGTACAGTTGCAAGTGTGATCCTAATTGTTGTAGAGCAGTGAATACCTAGGTTGCACTGATCAGTACAAATGTCTGTTCACAATTCATGTACTGTTTTTACATTAAGTTCACTGTGTTTATAACAAGTGTCATTATATTTGGTTTAGTTGCCAAATTCAAGACAATGTTTACAAAGGAGATGTTCTGTTCTATCTTATTAAGTCGGCACACCCTTTCAATAAAGGGTTTGTGTACACTTGCACATTTGTTATATCAAGTGTGTTTACTACACACTGAAATATTGATTTTTAAAATGAAAACAGGCAAGGATTAATTTAATGCATATATAAATGTTTTCTTAAAATATGAATCTAACTCCTCTGGAAAGTGGTAGTTTGTTTAGCATCACAGGCCCAGTAAACCCACAATTGAATTCATAGTTAAGTACAAATGCATTCAGTCCTTGACAAAAAACTAAATTAATAAAACATATATAACAGAATAAATAATTGTATGACTATACTGACTTGGAATAAGTATAGTGAAAAGTCATGTTTTCTTCCATGTCAGTCCAAGAAAGGTTATATTGGATAAACTTTTGTACCGAGAGGCCCAGCCGGTTTCCATCTTGTTATACTGGCTTGGATATGCTCCTGAAAAGGCTATCAATATTAGCAACATATTTGCTTTGTCACATTTTACGAGTTCATTGAGTTAAAATGTACAGTCAGCTTTACATACTGTAATAATAGCTCCCTAAATTCCAACGTCAGGTTAAAGATGTTCCTGATATTGGAAGCATGCAAATGTTTTCTTTTTAACCATTTGGTATAAAGCTATGTGAACATAGATTTGTGTGGTCTGTCAACTGAGCTGAAGGACTCTGGCCCAATTTAATCTGATTCCTGGAAAAAGCCTAACTACGGAGGAAAGAACGGTGCCTGGTATCAACTGAGAGATGCTAGTTTTCAGAGGTTGGATAAGACACTTGAGCAGGTTTACATCAGCGCTATATAAAAGAGAGAGAGAGAAAAACGTTAAGTATACTAGGAATTTGTTATTTCTTATTACTTTTTTTAGTTAAATTTATTATTGCCTGTTATTTACCACTTGCTTTGGCAAAGTAAACAAATGTTTCCTGTGCCAATAAAGCCTTTTAATTGAACCAAAAGAAAGAGTGATTGACTCTGTGGGAGCAACCTCATCTCCCTTCTGTCTATGCTATAGCATGCCAGTCAAAGCACCAATCAAGATCAACTTTGCTGACATTCCTTTGCTGATGTTCCTTCCAATGAGAGGAACACTGAACACAGAATGAAGTGTTCAGTGTTCCTCTCATTGGAAATGACAGAAGCTAAACACAACAACCTTTAAAATTCAGGTTCTGGCACAGAATTTGCTGAAAGCTACTTAATTTAATAATGTGTACTTGCTATTACTGGTTGTTGTGACTGTCCCAGCTATCTTAAGATTAATCCAAAATGACTGCCTCTGTAAATTATTAAAATGTATAGCTTGGACATTTTTGAAACAATGTCAACAATAAGGCCTACACAAAAATAAGCAGATAGATTTGTTCAATTTTGTTTGTTCGGATATCAGCTATATACTCAATGTCAGAATATGCTGCAACTTGCAATGTATACAAAATGATAATTTTCTGATAGTTTAAGTCCAAATGTTTGAAAGGGACTAGAGAGGTTAAGAGTTGACTGTATTGCAGTTGAACCCTTCAACCTTGGATGCTAATAATTGGAGTGTGGACACAGCAGCAATGTGCGTCAGTAACCCTAGGCGGGCATTAATAGAGCTTCCTGTGTGTCCCCCTCCTTCCAACCCCCTCCTGGCCCCCGGCCCTCAACAGGGCCACCAACAACAGGGTGACAAGGAGCCAAGACCTCCCGCCCAGGGAGGGAAGGTGGAGAACAAGGGTCACCCCCTCCGCGAGACAATGATTCCATTACCACAGAAGGTCTCAGCTTTCCAATGACTCAAGAGGGCTTTGTTCTGACTGAGATAACCCACAGTTCATGGTGTAAAGGTCTCCAATAGCATCAGCTGCTGTCGACGGCTGGAGAGAATGTACTGTATTAGTATGTCAAATATTGATATCTGGCCCTGATATATGAGTTGTAAAATTTCGAGTGACCTCATTGCTCCCTATCTCCTGTTGAGTCTGACCTATAGGAGGTCCCTCGATTCCAGAGGGCCTGGGAGTGTTTTAGCCTAATTGCTTCTAGTCTCTTCCCACTTACACACACCTGGCGCTCATTTCAGAACTTCCGTTCCTAACACGCCATATCTGCCATAAAAGAGCTGGACATCAGATGAAACCACAGAGGGGAGGTGAGGCTTCACATGACAGACACAATGATTAATCACAGAACCTGGAGTCCAGTGGGAGAGCCATATGTGCTTCCCTCAGTTTAAACACTCCACCACCTCATACAATTAAAGTCAATTATCTTGGTCTTTACACAACCTTTGGACTAAGGTTAAAGGGATAGAGTCCTCAAAATACAAATCAACATGATTTTTCACTTACCTTGTCTGTTGGCAATGCCTAAAGACAGTTTTTGGGTATGTATTTAGTTACCTCACTGAGATTTTGTGCTAAATAATATTGAGTCAGCATAACTAAAATTTCATGATCATTAAAAAAACATGTCTAAAACACATTGTAACCATGGCAATAAAAGTGATATGTAACCTATTTTTAAGATGAACTATAGACCGGAAGCAGAACTTCAAACAGAAAGTCACCGCTGTAGCAACTCCTTTTAGGGGGTGCAAGTGTGCACTGACATTTCTAAAGGTGTTCCTGAAGCTATTTATCATCCCAACAGCATCACTTAAGACATACCCCTTCAGTGTAAAGGCAACCGTCATTCAGACATTTATGGCTCACATGAAATGGCTTGCTTACTTTAAAGCTCTGAACAGAAGTGTTTGTTCAGAGCTTTATTTTTTATAGTAGTATCGTTGAATAGTTAGTTCTTGAATAGACGTGTAGATCCCTTGATACCCAGGGATTCTTAAAAAGGTCTATGATCATCTTTCAGTCAGCTCTTGGCCTGAATTTGTTGGGATAACCTTTCCTGTGAAGATTGCCAGTGGATTTAAATTTACTCCATTTATAGATGATGTGTTGGACAGTGGCATGGGTATCAATAAAAACAATTCTGAGGCCAGTGGATAAGTCTTTTGATTTTGGCATGATTTGTTACCATACGGTTAAGGTTAATCCAGGCCGAGTTTCCAATCCTTATGGAAGGCCTCCCAAGTTACACTCTAATGATTTTCTAGTCATTTTCATCTATTTAGCTGCACCTGATTCAATTCTGACTATTTTATATTGTGATAAAGGTGTCGGTGTACAAAATATTTCTGCACTATGAAATTATATTTTGTGAGATTTGTTAAATTGGATTACCTTTATGAATGAATGTGGTTGGAATTTTGCTCAGAATACCCATATGTCCAAATATGTCAAAAAATTTGACAACTATTCACCCCTCATGGACGTATCCAAATTTTATCATGTTACAACATGAAATCAAAATGTATTTAATCAGGAATTTTTGCCACTGATCAACACAACAAAAGTCCATATTTTCAAAGTGAAAAATGTTATCTGCAAATTGTTCTACATTAATTGCAAATATGAAACAGAAATTAATTGTCTGAATAAGTATTTACCTTCTTTTCTATGACACATTTCGATGAGCTGTGATGGAACAAATTTTCTTTAGAAGTCACATAATTACTTGGGTTTACATGAATTGAGTGTGTGCAATTAAGATGTCTCACATGATTTCAGGTTAAATACACCTGTCCTATACTTGGTTAGTAAAATTCCTGACAAAAACTGCATCATAAAGACAAAGGAATATTCAAAGCAAATCCAGAAAAAGGTTCTTCAAACGTACCAATCAAGATATGACATAAAAATATTAGCAAAGGCATTGACTATCTCCAGAGCACCATAAAATATTTTTTTTAGTAATGGAAGATCATATGGTCTGATGAGACCTAAATAAAGCTTTTTGGCCTCAAGTGCTATTTTTGGCACAAGTCTACAGTAACACTGCACATCATCCTGAGAACACCATCCCTACCGTGAACCATAGTGGTGGCAGCATCATGCTATGAGAATGCTTTTTTGCATCATGGCCAAGAAACCTTCTGAATATAAAGAGCAAAATAGACAGCAGCAATGTACAGAAAAATCCTGGAAGAAAACCTGCTGAAGTGTGCAAGAGACCCTAGATGTAGGAGTAGATTAATCTTCAAGCAAGACAATGAGCCCAAACATACAGCCAAAGTTAAACTGGAGTGGCTTAAAAACAAAGGTCAATGTCCTGCAGCGGCCCAGTCAAAACCCTGACCTCAATATAATTGAGAAAGTGTGGAAAGAGTTGACAATTGCTTTTCACCAAAGGTACCCATCCATCTTGACAGAGCTTGAGCATTCTCCATTTGTAAAGAAGAATGGGGAAAAAGTGATGTGTCCAGATGTGCAAAGCTCGTAATGACTTGCGGTCATTGGTGCCTCAACCAAATATTGACTAAAATATTGTATTTGTAATTAATTGAGAATAGTTTGCAGATTTTATTTTTCACTTTGACCTTATGGACTTTTTTTTGTTTATCAGTAGCAAAAAATCCTAACCCAATAAAAATGTGGAAAAGTTAATGGGGGTGAATAATTGTAGAGCCACTGTACCTAGCATCAAATGACTCTAATCCTTACGTTTCATCAGTTGTCTTAGTGCAAAAGAAGAATGGTTCACCCAGGCTTTGTGTTGAATACCACCAGCTTAATGCTAAGACTAGAAAGGATGCAAACCCAAGGGGTGGTGAATACTTTTGAGAGCCACTGTCAAACTCTTTTCAGAGGTTGTACCAATACTTTACCTATATGTAAAGTTCGGCAAAGAACCCCCTTTAAATGGTTTAAACTACAAACCAAAATGAAGGGCTCAACCTATAACCCTCTATGAAGTCTTCTACCTTCATACCCTTTATGAAGGGGTCATCTTAGAACCTTCTATGTTCTAGCATGAAATCTTTTAACAGTGAAGGGTTTTCCCAGAACATGTTTATCAGTGAGGGGTTCTACCCAGAATGTCTTGTGAAGGCTTCTGCCATGTCCCCACGTATCTTAAAATGGATTCACCTAAAAAAAAAAAAGAAAAATTAATGTTTGGGGGAGGGACTAACATTGTGGTTCCTGCTGGAATTTGAACAGGGTTTTTGGCTTGTTCTGTACATGTACTCTTCACAAATATTTGCAATTAGCTAATAGCTGAAGTTGTTGACCTATGAATAACATTATTCAGTTGAAGCATCTAAGCATTCATGTAATTGCAAATGGTCTTGTTTTGCCAGCATAGCTGCTCTGGCTTACGTTGTTTGCTTGTGGTGTGTTCATAAGAGCAATGGCTATTGAGGTCTACCTAGTGATGGGCTGCTCCGCACTGACACTCAATACTGTTCCGATCTGTTCCACGCTCACTGAATTGAGACGACATCCTGGCTGTAGTTATCTAGTTAGTCAACCTCAGCATCCTTGTACAAGGGATTGTTAGATTTGTCTTTTAACAACCTTCACATGTTATGGGTAGCTCTGGATAGGCGAGATATCTCTTTCTCTAATTTGGAGAAAGTTATTATTTCTCCAAATAAGAGAAAGGTATGAACCTAGTTACATTTTCCTAGTTAGGCATGAACCTAGTTACATTTTCTGTCAACCTGATATATTATTGTTTTTTCTGTATAGTTTAGTATTCATTATGAAAGGAAAGGTTTGCTATTTTTGAACCTGGGGCCTTTTTTCAGATGATCTAGCATTTTCCAGGACTGTAGAGACGTTATTTTTTGGATTTAAAACAGTTTAGAATTTTTTTGATTTATTAAAGAAACCTCTCTCCGGGCAAATTGAAGTGAACGGTGCAACCGATATAGCGTTTCTAAAATATATGATACATTTGTTTTTTCAAAACGGGAAGGCCAGGGTATATTGATATATTGAAGTCTCTGTATGTTCTACGAAAACAATTCGTGCCATTACCCCTAATATTCCATTTTTTAAGTCTGTCATTATACTGTAAGCTAAATCCATGCTTCCCACTGCCAGCATTATTTATTCTTGTCCTGCATGTTCACAGAGTAAAAGATTGCTAGCTACAGTGCTTCTCAAAAGTGTTGAATGCCTGTTAAGACTTCTCCACATTTTATTATTACAACATGAATGAAAAAAAGAATTGGGGTGTTTAGACACTGATCAACACAAAAAATCCATAACATCAAAATGAAAAATAACATCTAAAAATGTTCTAAATGAATAACAAATATAAAGCAGAAAATAATTTATCCCACAAGTATTCACCCCTTTAGCCAATATTTGGTAGAGGCATGTTTGGCAGCAATTACAGCGATGAGTCTATTTGCATAAATCCATACCAGCTTTGCACATCTGGACACATACATTTTCCCCGATTCTTCTTTGCAAAGTTGCTCAGCATACATTGAGTTGAATGGAGACCTTTGGTGAATAACAAATTTGAGAACTCTTTCCACAATATTCTTAATTGGCTTTGATTGGGCCACTGAAGGACATTCACAGACCTGTCCCAAAGCCACTCCAGCGTTGTCTTGGCTGTGTTCTTTGGGTCATTGTCATGCTGAAAGTTGAATCTTCATCTCAGTCTGAGGGCCTTTGCCCTCTAGATCAGGTTTTCTTCAAGGATCTCTCTGTATTCTCTCAATACTCTTGGTTCATACTACCGTCAATACTCACCAGTCTTCCAGTTCCAGTTGCTGAGAGACTTCTCCACTGCATAATTCTGCAGCTAACATGCTACCCAGTAGGGATGGTGTTCTCAGGATGTTTGGAGTTAGCCTTGCACCAAACATAGCGCTTAACGTTGAAGCCAAAAATCTTTATTTGGGTCTCATTAGACTGTATAATGTTCTTATACTTGATCTCACAGTCTTCTGGCAAACTAGGCAGTTTTATATAATGCCTTTCCTTTTTCCACTCTCACATAAAGGCCACTTTTGTGAAGCACCCAGGCTGTTGTTGCAGTATGCAGTGTCTCCCAGCTCAGTCATGGGAAACTGTACCACCTTTAGAGTTGACATTGGCCTCTAGGTGGCTTCCCTGACTAGTGCCCTTCACACCCTGATACACAGTTTTTGAGGATGCCATGTTCTAGGTAGACTCAGTTGAGCCATATTTGCACAACTTCGTAATAACGAACTTTACTGCTTTTTCTGATTTTAAAGAACCGGAGCGTTGGAGCGTTCCTTCACCTTTATGATGTAGTTTTGGTAAGGAATTGTACCTATCTATTGTACCTACCTACTGTGGGACGACCCAGAGACCAGTAGATTTAACCTGAAATAAAAGGAATTACCTTAATTAACTAATTACATTCAGGTGTCATAGCACAGGGGGTGAACCTTTATGCAATCAATGGTTTGCTGTTTTATATTTGTAATTAGTTGAGAAAAATCAGCAGATTTTATTTTTCACTTTCACTTTTCACATGATGTAAATTTTTTGTTGATCAGTGGCAAAACTAATAAAATCAATTTTGATTTTCTGGTAACACAGTGGAACACAATGTGAAAGTATCCAAGGGGGTGAATAATTTTAAAGAAATGTTATACATTTATTAATTTGAGCAACATTTGAAGAGAGAAACAAACAAGTCTTTTGATCTAAATATTCTGTCACCATTTAGCACTGACCCCACTCCACAGCCAATCAGGAGCCACCACTGGTCCACTGCATATCCCCATTCCTTGAAATGTTGTAATGGCTCTGTACGATGATTAATTAATCTGCTTTCCCTGAAACTAGAACTAACCCTGCCAATGCATTATTAACTAATAACCAACACTTCCACCATGAATATTTTAGCACTGGCCAGCTAATGGTTTTGTCATGGGTTTTCAAAACACTTTGTGGTATGAGATAGAGATACTGTTGAAAAGATGACGGTGCAACATATGCTTAGGATTCTGTTATGTAAATATGAATCCCAGCGGAAATGAAAGTGATTGTTCATCCTAACGTTAATCCGTTCATCGGGACAATGTTAACACATCTAAATAGATTTCAGATGAATAGCAGTCTTAATAGCTAACTTATACCTAATTAGCCTACTTCCTTCTCTCTTTCATGTGTTTGTGTTTTCTAAGCCTGTTATTGTTTGAGTGTATGTAGTAATGCAATAATTGATTTAGGATATTGATACCCGTAAGACAAATGCCAGTGAATCATGTCTGTGTCTGTATCTAAAAAACAGTATGGCAACATTTTCCTTTCACATTTTAGTAATTAGAAGCAATATTGATTTTTCATTATTTTAAAAATAACTTTTATAACTACAAAATACATTTACAGAAGTAAATATGTTGTGATTGCTGGCTTGTATGCATAAAAAAAATGTATGACTTGACCGAACGGTTCAAGAGACACTGATGTTGGCTTAATTCATACTAGTTAGTTGAGATGAATATATATAAAATAAAGTGGGTATGTTATTTTTAGTTTGAACAGTTCAAGAGATGTTGTTTTAGGGTTAATTATGGCTAATTATTCAAATTATGCTAGTTAATATACTCAAAGTCAAGAAATATTTAAGACCTTTATGTTGGGATAACCTAAACATGTGAAACGAAGTAGGTTTGGCGTCTCTAGCTTAAATGGTTCTAGAAATATGGTTTTGGGTTCATTTACACTAATTATTCAAATTACACTAATTATTGTAATTATAGAGAATAAACATTGAAGACGTATGTTTGTATAGTCTAAAATGTGGAATAAAGTTAGTTCAGTCTCTCAAACTTAAACAGTTCAAGAGATATTGTTTTAGGGTTAAGTAATGCTAATTAATAAAAATACACTGATTGATATAGTCATAGTCGATAAACATTTATGAGTTTTAAGTTGGGATAGCCTTAAAATGTTAAACAAAGTTGGTTCAGTCTCTGGCTTGAAAAATTTAGGAATTTCATGTTGGCAGAGCCTAAACAAAATACATTATTATTCATAAAAATTCAATGGAATTGTAAATTATTAAAGCTTTAATGCTTTAAAGTTGGAATTATGGCTTGATTGGCCCAGAAACATCACCAGTTTACCAATTACTCCTGTGGCTCTTCCTGTGGCTCTCATTTAAACCATGTTCATAATTTAAATTTTTAAAATTATAAAAGTAAACCTAATAAACAAAAATCTGAATATAAGCAACTCATGTTGGACCAGTCTGAACATATTAACTATAATTTTGAGTTTATTGCTTGAACAGTGTAGGATAAACATCCAGAACGTTTGGTTTTGTACTCATTCAAGTCTATGGTACTTTTGTCCCATTGAAATGCATTAGGAGTTCTTACAAATATTGTTATAGTTAAAAGAATAAATAAATTATATCAAAACCATCTTGTCAAGCAACCTGAGTTCCAGCAGTCAGGGCATTTGAAAATGGTTTAGTGTCGATAGCTTTTATCGTTTAGACTCTAGAGTGGGCTAAAGAAGGACTGGAAACAAATACTGTAGTTTTGTTGACTTCAGTCTCACTGCTTACTGGCACATGAGGAGACGAATGGAAAAATGTAGCAGCATTAAATGTTTCACGATCGAATGATGGGAGAGTCTGGAGACAGAAATTCATAATTCACCAGTCACAAGTCCCTAGGAGAGGGAGGTAGCAAAAAATGAAGACAGAGAGAGGAGTGAGCAGTCAGACAGAACAGAGGTAAGGAGAGAAAGAAAAGACCAAGAGGCATAGAGGACTGTTGGTTGCAATTAAGCCCCCTCCATCTGCAGTGTGATCAGTGGAATCAAGCAAATCTGCCAATGTTATGTAGACTACCTAAAATGAAAGCAGCTTAAGTTTCTGTAGCTCAAGATTCTGTTTAATTTTGTTTGTCTTGTGTTTTAATATCTTTGTTTCTCATTTAGAGTGTGTTGTTATTGTGAAGAATTCACATCCAGGCACACCCTCTGAAGCTATTCAAAAAATCTTCAGTAGAGATGTGTTTAATATGTTTCCAATTCAGACACACTATTTCTTTGTGTTCAAAAGTGGGTAGATTTTTCCTGGATTTCTGGGATGCAATGCGGCCTGCTTTGATTGGTTTTCGCTAAGTGAATTTCAGGAAATCTTGCTCTGCTCCAACTTTTTGATTGCTAGAAAAGGTCTGTAATATATTGCTATAATAATTCTGGGTTAATAAGTAAAACAAAATTAAATCATCAGGATTAACAAAGATACTGTCTCTGACTGACTTGAAAGTGAATTAGATTATATTTAACCCTGAAATGCATAATTTTAAAGGAACTTAAATCCCACTAATCCTCATTACAGTATTACATTTTAGTTTAAATGTCTTTCTTACAGTAATGTACTACATACTTCAACATAATTTAAGTGAAATCAATGAGGAATTTAAAGAGCTTAAAACACCAACTGAACTGTCTGGCTGAACTGTCTGCCTGAACTGTCTTAACGAAATAATGAAATTTAAGACTTAGACTAGCCTTGAAAATGATACAATTTCAACAGTCAGACAAAATTAATATATTATGTTCTGATATGAATATGAATTAGTTAATGTATAAAAAATAAAATGTATCAGCTTTTAGTACTGATTTCAACTAGGATATAAAACATTTGAAGAACCAGTTCTGTTTTTTGAAGTGGCACTGAAATGATTTCCTAGAGTGGAACACCTAACAGTGAACCCACAGAAAGACATTTTAGGCTGGAAAAGGTAGAACTTCACCCCTCCTCTTTGAAGTAACAGAGATGAAATCAGGCCCCTTATTATACTGATACCATCTACACTTAGACATGTAAGTTAGTGATTGAAATCTATGGGGACAGACTGGATTGCGTTAAATAGTGCTGTTTTATAGTTTTCTCAGGCTCTCCTGGCTATCTCACATGGGGGCAGCTAACAATGAGGAACAGTGCTGAACATTCAGTAGCTGAGGTTGGCCGGGAAAATATACATTTCCAGCTGTCCCCTTTTCAGGGACACAAGTTGCTACCAACTTAACTGACAAGAAATGGACACAGGGTTCAAATTAAACTGACATGGTCTGAGAGTATTTACAGAAGTTTTGTTTAGATTTATTTTCTTCACACAAACACATTGAATGAAAATATAAAAAAACTAGCCAAAGTCATAGTCACACTAGCACCAAAGGAGAGATAACGCGCTGTATCTACAACCTCGTTTCCAAGAAAGTAAGGATGCTGGGTAAAATTCAAATAAAAACAGAATGCAATGATGTGCAAATCATTTGTCCCAATATTTCATTGAAAATAGTACAAAGACACCAAATCAAATGTTGAAACTTAAGAAATGTTATTGTTTTTGGAAAAATATATGCCCATTTTGAATTTGATGCCAGAAACAAGTTTCAAAAAAGTTGGGACAAGGGCATGTTTACCACTGTGTTGCATCACCTCTTCTTTTAACAATAATCTGTGTTTGGGAACTGAGGAGACCAACTGCGGTAGTTTTGAAAGTGAAATGTATTCCCATTCTTGCTTGATATAGGATTTCAGCTGCTCAACAATTCGGGGTCTCCTTTGTCGTATATTCCATTTCATAATGAGCCAATTGTTTTCAATGGGTGACAGGTCTGGACTGCAGGCAGGCCAGTTTAGCACCCGCACTCTTTTACTACGGAGTTGTGTTGTTGTAATACATACAGCATGTGGTTTGGCATTGTCTTGCTGAAATAAGCAAGGTCCACAACAGAATCGTGTCTGTTTTTAATGCAGTGCCGCCTGAGGGCCCAAAGATCACGGCCATCCAATATTGGTTTTCGGCCTTGTCCCTTGCATACAGAGATTTCTCCAGATTCTCTGAATCTTTCAATTATACTATGTACCGTACATGATGGGATCCCCAAAGTCTTTGCAATTTTACATTGAGAATGTTATTAATGTTATTCTTAAATTGTTGCACTATTTGCCTGCATATTCTTTCACAGAGTGGTGAACCCCTCCCCATCTTCACTCTTTACACACCCTCTCTAGGATGCTTTTTTTATACCCAATCATGTTACTGATTTGTTGCCAGTTAACCTAATTAGTTGTGAGATATTCGTTCAATTTTATTTTTTAGCATTACACAACCTTTGCAGTCTTTTGTTGCCTGTCCCAGCTTTTTTGAAACGTGTTGCTGGCATCAAATTCAAAGTGAGCATACATTTTTCAAGAAACCATAAAAGTCAATTTCAAAATTTGATATATTTTCTTTGTACCATTTTCTACTGAATATAGGAATTAAATGATTTGCACATCATGGCATTCTGTTTTTCTTTACATTTTACACAGCGTCCCAACCTTTTTTGGAAACAGGGTTGTAACCTCTGTTAATGTTTCCACGGTTTCCCTAAGAAACTTGGAAAGGAAACCGGATGCCTGGGGTATCAAAACATTCAACTAATAATTTTCTCGTGTGACAAAAAGTGTGTTTTCCTCAAGGACAACTTCTCCCTAACATCTGACTTTGATCAGGATTGCTGCATGACGTTTGCGAATCAGGCAAGGAATATGGATGAGATTAATGACATCCAAAAACCCTGAGCAGCAGGTTGCTTTCTCCCCCTGAACTTGCACTTGCGACACTCTGCTTTTGATAAAAACTAAGGCGAAGTGATCGCACGCATTGCAGAGGGATGGATCGACTAGGTTCCCCAACTTGTTGACAGAAAGTATTTTGGGGTTCAAGATATATTCTGCTCTCCTACAGTCCCCTGTTTCTATTTGTTCCTCTCAATATCATCCCAGGTTTTCAGAAAGCAATACACGGTGCAGAAGAAGTGAATGATAAGATCAGGCTGTTTATACGACACCAGATTAAACATAGAGCAAACATACTGAAAGCTAGGGGGCCTGGACAGAATTGATCAGACAGCACAGTGCCAGAGAGGTAGCTGGACCACTGACAGCCCAAGGGAAAGGGGGGAGGGGCCTGTTCTAAAGAGAGATGTCAAACAACCATGTAAGAATTTGGATTCAGAGGAATTTAAGGATTTGGAATTATGTTCTGTTAAGCTGTTTTTTGTATTTTAACCTTTCTCTAGGATTCACCTGATATTTTGGGACTCTGACGTTTTGCTTTTCTTTTCAATCACTCTTACTGTACTGTAATGGATAATCCAGCTAGCTTTGTTACTCACAACATCTTAGTGGTTCTAGAGAAGCAATCATAAAATACACCAAGAACCGACCATATCATCTAGCTTGGTATTAGTGTATTTACATGTTGGTCAATGACTTCCAGAACCTATTCATCATGTGCGAATGTCCAGAAGTGTTACTTGGGTATACCAAACAAGTGTGTAAATGGGCCTGTGAAAGCAATGTACTTGCTGTGCGTTGTCATTCTACACCAATGAATTCAGCAGTGTGGTACAGACCAGATGTTCTGTCTCTCTCATATCCCACCTACCCTGCCCCACGCCCCACCCCTCTTTCCCAGAGCGCCTGACTCTATCCCATGGTTTGTTTAGCCTCTCTATCTCCTGGCTCAGGGTGGTAGGGATTCCAGACGTCTCTGGGAAGTTACAGTACGAATGGTCTGTGATACAGGTACTGAAGTTGCACAAGACCTGAGTCGGATTCCCTGCAGATACAAAAGTGAAAAAGCTGAAATTGAAAACCACCACAACCATAAATCAGCAGTGTTGATTAAATATAGTGTCAAATGTACAAATTACAAAAGATGAATTCTTACTATAGAAATCCATGGTTCAAGTTATGGTTCCATTTCTCACTCAGCAGTGTCAGGAGAGACATGCATGACATTCATTTGGCAGCGGTGGAAATGGCTTTAGCATGAATATCGTACCACAAGCTGCTTGATAGCTAGGTAAAGTGAAGGGAAATGACCGGAGATATGGCTTCTGTCTGACAATGTGAAAAGGAAATTAAACAACGAACAAACCAGACATGAGACGAAAATTCTTTAACGGGTAAAATCAACTGACACACGGAAGGTCCACTTTGGGTTTTCAAT
>JACXGI010000461.1:109088-137010 GCA_016801175.1 Esox masquinongy
TAAACCTTGGTTATATGGTAGTATGTCAGATTGACTTGGTTAAACCTTGGTTATATGGTAGTATGTCAGATTGACTTGGTTAAACCTTGGTTATATGGTAGTATGTCAGATTGACTTGGTTAAACCTTGGTTATATGGTAGTATGTCAGATTGACTTGGTTAAACCTTGGTTATATGGTAGTATGTCAGATTGACTTGGTTAAACCTTGGTTATATGGTAGTATGTCAGATTGCGCTGTTCATTCAAGTCAGGGTCCAGTTCTAGATATTGTAGCACTCAAAATTGCATAAATGTTTTCTTAAATATACAGATTTTTTTTACAGGTTTTTTTGCAGCTACAACTCTGTCTTGTTATCACTCATGATGACAGATTTAGAACAAACTCTTTAGCAAATATCAATATCTAAACAGAGGACTAAGCCCTAAAGAGTCAGGTCAAGACAAAGCTCCTCGTCTCACTCTTTAAGGAGGATACCAGCAACAATCAGAAGCACCCAGGTGGCATTATAGTCAAAAGAAACATAACCTGTCTGGCAAAACTTGCCCCACTGAAAAAAAGACAGGAAAATAGAGACATTTAGAAATAAAATATATCCACAAGGTAGAGTAGCTAAACGGAACAAGGGTTAGGAGAGAGGGACAGTCAACAGTTCACTTACTAACCTGCTCTGAGTAATGGGTAGTGCTTTGACTGGGAGGGGGCACGGCAAGGGGAGGGGTAAAAAACCGGCCTCTCCCTTACACTGACACTCACACACATACACATACACATGCACACAGACACACAAGCAACTACGCAACAGAGGAAAAAAAAAACACACAGATCTTCAAAGCCAACTGGATTTCATAGACTAACAATTACCCTAAGAGATTACATCTGGGGGATTGCATAAGATAAATAAGGTGAGAATTGTCTTAAGATTCATTCACCTCAGCGCAAGCAGACACACAGCGAGAGCAGCTCCTAAAACACGAATCCTCACAGGAGTCAGAGAGACGCACTCAGAGAAAAGAAGCAGCACTCCACTCAAAGGGACTCAGCTCAGAGAGACGAAGGGGATTTGAGCTCGGCGCGCACTCTACTCAAACTCACAGGGACAAGGGCACAGAGACCCAGCGCTCCCGCTCTCACACAGAGGAGCACAGCACAGAGAGACACTCCAGCTAAAAGGGCTCCATTTCAGACAAGTAACTTCAGAGCAAAAGAGAGAAACCCAAAAGAGACCAGAATAAAAGCAAGGATTACATGATTCCCTTTTCAGCCCCCTCCTTGGATTCTTCATTTTGATGAGAAACAGCTTTAGGGCTTCTGTTAAGATTTGATATATTCATTCCTTTTCTTTTGAACATTTTTGGTGTCTCCCGTCTCCCCTCCCAACCCACCCCTTATCTCTCCTCTACAGAGGTGGCAGAGGTAGTTTCTCATTTGCGTCGTGTGAGGAGGGTGAGCGGCGAGAGGGCGAGAGGTTTTCCCCAAAGCGGAGGTGTTCTGAGTTATGGATGTTGACACATTCCTTTGGACCACGAGGGGAATAAGCGGCAGCGGGACAAGCAGCAGCGGTGTTGTCGTCAGCCGTCGGGGGTTCCGTCTCCCGCTCTCAGCCCGTCTCCCTCTCCCCCCTCCAGCATGGTCCTTTCTGTGAGCCTCTCTCCAGTCCTCCCAGCTCCAGTACAATGTGCAGATGGACAGTGACTAAGGGTGCCGCCGCCTGGTCCTGCATTCGTCTGTCCCTCCTGTCCGCGCTGCTCGCCCTGCTGCTCTGCCCACTGCCCTCCACGTGTCATCAGAATGCACCCGGGGTCGCCGCTCGCTCCGCGCTGCGCTTGCCCAGGGTGGCCAACGCCTCTTCGGCCACTGTTGTGGGACGCCATGCGCGCAGCTATAACCATCTCCAAGGAGACGTGCGCAGGAGGAAACTCTTTTCCTATCAGAAGTTTTTTCTCAGGATTGATAAAAATGGCAAAGTCAACGGCACCAAAAACAAAGACGATCTCTACAGTAAGTAACCCTCGAAGAGAATCGGCACCCTCAGCTGATGTTTTGTGTGTTTCGCGTCTTTTCTAATACCTCTCACATGTGGGTTCCATAGAATTTGGGAGGCGGCGGTTTCCCCCCACTATTATGGCACTGCTCTCTGTTCGTCTGCCTTTGATTTTGCTCCACTGCATCCACGCATAATGGGAACCGTACCTGGTATTTGGTGGGCAGCAGTGGGCAGAGATAATGTGTAGCCTGTGTTTTGTGTCTCGGGTCTGGCATAGTAGAAGCAGCATGTTTGTTACCTCAGTTTGTGTACTTTCCTTTACAGCACGTCCACTGGAACCAATTAGAAACAGCCTAAAGAACTCTTTTCTCTCTGAGCAAATATCTTCAACATAAATTATGGCTCAGGAATCATATCCCTGCATGTTTACCTGGGGGACTTGTCATATAACTTTATTTAATAATACTATGTACAAGCGGCATATCTAATGTTATCATGCTTTGGTGTATTTATTATCGTCACTTCCCAGTTGCCATAGCCGTGTCCTTTAAGGGCACAAAGTGCTTTAAATCCATCTACTGAGAAGAACATCTCTCAGCTCATTGTTATGCTGCTCAAATCGCTACACTTGTCTGTTTCGGTGCCATAAAGTTTACTATGCAGCAAGTGATACACCAGACACCCCAACCACACCTTGCCGCCACACTTTCTTTCCAAACTGGCCGTGCACTTTTCCGTCAGCGCAATGTGCACACATTGGCCCTAATAAAAGAAAGCTTTGCCATATGGTGCCCATGTGCGCAGAGCTTCGTTTCTCAGACAGGGCCACTCAGACGCTCAGGCTCTGCAAGACATGGCTGAAGGAATTTCAATTAGCAGGGCTTCCTCTCGCCTTTAGCTCTCTCACAGTTCAACTATTAGTAGTGGACTTGTCAATAACCACAAAAAGCTCAGGCTTGAGAGCAGGTCACAGCTTTAACACCAAGGCTCCATCTGCCCTAAAAATACCCAAAATGCTACGTTAAGGCCTGAAGTTGAATGCTTAGTTGTTTTGAAATTCTTGGTAAGAACACCTTGCTTGTCTATGAAATACAGAGGTTCAAAAATAAAAAATTACTTAGTGCGTAGTGTATTCTGGTGAGTACCCAACACATGCTGTATGTAATGGTTCCTGCTAATAGCCCACCACGTGAATATAATGCAGTAGTCATTAGCTACAAAAATGACCTTAGGCAAAAGCCTGGCTGGTAATAATGCTTAAACCAGATGCATGAAGCATTTCTTGGGGAATCTCTTGCTGCCCCAATACTGTCCCATCTGAAATAAAGCTAGACAGGGCCAGGAATGTCTGGGGGGAGGCAGTGTACCTAATAGGGGTGTGGCTTGTCTGAGGCAAGGTGAAAGAACTAGCAGGGGGTTAATTTCTCAAAAACAGCATGGAAACTCGCCACTTTTTTAGCCTCTAAGGAGTACAGTATACACAAAAACATTTCAAATGAATCTAAAAGGAAAATGCCCACCAGGTTGCAGTAATGTTCTCCGTCTCTCAGAACTCATCAACTTCATGTGGAAAGTCAAACATGTGAAACTTGAAATTCAGTGATAAGCACTGTTTTACCTTCCGTTTTTTCCACAAATTGTAGAAACTGCAGCTGAGACTTCAGATTTCTTGTCCATGTTTGTCTAGTTTGGTCCTAGACATGGGGACTAGTTGAAATGTCTCACAGTAAGAAGAAAATAAGAGTAGCTGCACTTAGTCCAGTCAACCCTTCACAGTGGGATAGCTAAACACTAATCCTATGCCTACGAGCGATGGAAGTGACGTATGTTAATATTAGCACTTGTTCATCTTGCCTGTTATCTACTTATATGTGGTCCGTAAGGATCATGAAATTCATAGTCTTCTTCAGATTAACAAACTATTAGAAGTCTTTCTTCATTCATTCCGAGCCAGTAGTATGCGGGAACAACTTTCCATGATTACCTCCAGGTTTCTGCTGTTGTCTACTGAAATACTGTTCACTTGGACTGTTCTCGGCATGCATGAAAACTTGTCATATTTAGTGAGGCAAGGCTGACATTGAGGTGTGTCTTTCTGTCTCTAAACTCAGCTGTCATGATGGACTGATTCTTGGCAGTATGTTTTGAAACGGGCTCTAATCACATAGTGTGGACCCAGTGGGCATGTCCCAGCCAGGCCTCCACTGCCCACTGGATTGTAGCCTGTTGTGGTCTTCAGCCTCTGCAGCTTTGATGTGCCCATAGCAGAGGCTAGATGTTTATGTACAGTGGAGTCAGAAGGCGAACGAATGAAAGATCTTCTAATTAAATTCAATTAAATGTCTGATAACATATCTTTCTGGAGAATTATATGATAATCCTAGTATGCTTTTGGTTTATTTGTATTACCATAGTTCCAATGTAGTTTTCGCCAGACCTTTTGAGAATCATGGCACATGTCTTGCTGTGGATGAAGTGTTAAAATACGTGGATGGATGTGAGATACTGTTTGAGTTCAGTCCTGGGTTCTTAGAGCCTCTTTGTCTGCTGCGTTGGTCAGGTCTGTGCTGCAGCCTGACCGGCGTGTTACCCAGCCCCTTTGGTTCTCCCTAAGCCGGGCCCTCCACAAATGATCTATCTATGTGCTGTTTGAAACCCAATCCGGCCCATATTGTGTGATTCCCTTTCAGAATCCATCTGCTCAGTGTCACTTTGTCACACGTTCTATCTGGATTTTACTTTCCAGTATTCGAGATTATTTGAGTATTGTAGCACTAAAAACACAGCACAAACCAAACAAACTGAATGAACTCATACATTGCTAACCTAGTTTCTGTTCTTATGTAGGGTAGAGCAGACTTTAACAGATCTGTGTTTTTTGTCCTCTTAAGGATATCCTCTGATTTGACATCTGGACTCCACTCCTCTTTGCTTATCAACGAAACTGGAATAAAATAAAACTCTACTCTAATAGACCTTATTCAATCAGAGTGGATATCCTATTCTGGGTAGTCTGCAGAAGAGGGCTGTTAATGAGCTTCATTAGCCTATGACACATTTGATTGAGGGGATTTAGAAGTTTAGGGTTCAACTGCAGGTTGGATTGTGAGTTCCCCAGAGTCAGACTTTTCCAGTCATGTTGTTAACTTTGCGGGCTGTACATCACAGAAGGGGTCAGGCCAGTAGCCCTCCGTCCCACGTCACCCTATTCAACCCGGGCTCTAATCTGATGCTGCTTAATTAGCATTACAGACGACCCCTGCCAAAATGGACCGTTCTGAAGCCAAACTCATTTGTTCTTGTCAAGTTCTAGTGCGTTGATGTGTTGAAGCATGGGTGCCAGTGTATTGCAGGCACACTGTATTGGTAGTAGGCAACAGTACTTCATCTGTCAGGTTACGGTCCCCCCTTCTTGACAAGGACCCAGGACATGGTGCGGTTTCATTTTGCATGACCACATTTGGAACAGATACCAAATCTATGGACAGGGCCAAATCTAAAGTCATTCCAAGTGACCCAATGAACCTATTTACCAGTGCTTCTGCTGAACAGTCTGGATTTATGGCAGTTTTTATTATTGTAAACCTATTTTAAAGCTCATCAAATAAGGTTTTAATAGCATTTTATGTTTTTTTCCCCTAACTATAAGGACACATAAATATGCCTTAATTTGAATCTGAAATAATTCTCTATGAGACAAAGGAATGTGACTTTGCATGGGAGGTAATTATATACAATATGTGATTGTTGCTATAAATTGATCTTATCACTTTCTGTGAATCATAATGGATTTAATTAAACTGATGTTTCGTATGAATTAACATAACAAAACATTTGTTGTTAAGCCATATACAATTGCAAGAAAAATAAACTTCAAACCAACATTTCCCAAGGCATCTTAAACAAAATCAAGCTGGTTGTCTATTTAATAGAGGCTTACTCGTGGAAACGTGGGATATGGTAGGAAGAGTTGGGAACCCCTGTCATAGAGGATGGGAGAGCAAAGTAAATCAGTGCTTTTATCGGTCTGCCGGACCATGGTTGGGGGGGTGGGGATGGGGGCTCTGGTGTTCCATACCACAGCATTAGAATGATGTCTTTAAGAAAGAACTAAGCATTATAATGTAGACTAGTGGGACCTGGGACTGGACTAACGGCATCTGTTGTTGGTGATCAATCAAAAGAGGAGAGGACGTAGTAGGAATATTACTCATCCTAACAGTGATGAGCTTGTTGCCTTATTCTCACCTCTTAACTATAGCTAACACTCTTTATCAGGAAGCTTGTCGTGATGTGGAAAAAAAAGGCATGTGTGTTTCTTCACAAATGTCTGTTTCTATGCAAGTGGCAGTGTGGTTGTGGGTCTCTTTTGCTGTGTGTGTGTGTGTGTGTGTGTGTGTGTGTGTGTGTGTGTGTGTGTGTGTGTGTGTGTCCGTTTATGAGAGGATGGACAGGAACCTCTTGTAACAACACCCGTCAGTCTATCTGCACCACACGGATGGCACTGTCCTTCTCTATGTGGTCCCATTTATGGTTCTCATGGGAAATCTAAACCACATAGCCAATCAAAATGAGTTATGAGTAGTGTCTATACAAAAGGTTTGTGTCTCTTTTTATTCTGTTTGGCCCTAACATCTTTCAAGACTTTCTCTTATCTGATAAATAAAAAATGGCAGACTATTTGGCCAGGGGTTTGGACAATGTGTGTTCCAGCAGCTCTGATCTCTTTAATTTACTGCCACATCCTGTTCTATTATACTTATAATTAGAAGCAACATGTTAAGAAATGATTTCATTCTGGCATTGAAAAAAAATATATTCTGGATACAGTAAATGCTTGCATGAGCAACTGTACACACACATACTATAACAGGATGCAGAGGTCTGTTCATGGTAGACTTCATCATGATATAAACTGCTGTAATAATGTCCATGTGAAATATGCTCCATAAGAGTTAGGTGGCGTGTCTCTCTCCATCTTTCCCCACCTGCAAAATTTTCGTCACATTTTTCGCAAGTTAGACTTTTTGTCATGCATTTTTTATTCTGGAGTCAAATCTGCTCCAGAGTAAAAACTTATGTGATTTGCTGTCTCAATAATGAGGATGGAGCTAACATCCCAGCTGTGCACCTCTCAATAGAAATTTACTTTATAAACAATTAAAGGGAGGAAGTGTTAAGGTTATTATTTAAGGTATGGACAAGCACTATCCGTGGTAAAATGCTCCCACAGCATGCAGCCTGTTTGAAATGCAAACTCTGCCCATAATATAGAAATAACCAATCACATCACACATTCTGCCACCAGAATAAAATTAATGACAAAAATTACATTCATTCAACCAACCAATCAACTGTGACATGCTTCTCACATCTGATTTGGCCAGTTGTGAAAAGTGCCACTACCTGTGTAAACATAAATTAAATGTAAACAAACATTGTTAATTAAAAATTGACATAAACTGTACATTTGATGGGAATTCAAACTAGTTCAGATGAGAATGTTTATGTCAGAACATCGGACAATTACAAGAACATTTACTTTGATTTCAGCCCATTTATAGCCCATCTGTGAAAGCCATCTATAAAAGTTTTTTTAAGGCTTAGATCCTTCATTTTAACAATAACAAAGCTGTCACATCATCCGTGTTTTGGTAAACATTTGACAGATTTGTCGTAACTTCACAGAAAAGCTATGAAAGAAAGACCTGACCATCCATTGTATCATAATAATAGTTTAGGCAGTGTACAAGTTATGATTTAAAGTGAAACTGAACATCCATAATTGAAGGCAAGCCAGTTCTTTAAAAAGTTAAGACTATAATTTGCTCATCTTCAATTAACCCCTCTTGAACCTGACTTGCAATGAAAATCTTGACCAGGGTCGCTTAGATTGGTCCCTCCCCATTTTTTTTCTCTCAAACATGTACATTTCTGCCCCCTCTTTTACCATATTTTGAGGTCAACATGACGGTTTGGAGGTCCAGATGTATGCCTAACCTTTGACCCCATTACTTCAAGAGAGGGTTATTCGTGCCAGAGTTGGTCTAAGGGACAACACCACTGTCTTCTGGGTGTCTCTAATAAGCTGCAGTCAGAGAGAGTGACTCCCTGACTGACTGATTGACTGACTGACTGAATGACTGAATGACTGACTGAGTGAATAAGTGAGTGACTGCTTATGCAAGAAGGTCAAAGAAAAAGCCTGGAACACCCTTCCCTTCATTTCCCAATCACTCAACTCTCTTCCTCTAGCACAGACATTGCTGATAACTACTTTGTTGGAGTAAAATGTAGCCTGCTTACTATGACTTCGGTATGTGACTTCCCCATCTGTTATCTTGAGATGTATTCTGTACTTGACAGTGGTCTTCTAAATGACCAGCATGTCCAATGTAAATATAGAGAGATCGTGGGAGTTGATACTTGTGTTCATATTGCGCTAGAGTGGATAAATATTCACAAAAAAAATTTCTGACCGCTAAACTCAACTGAAACATCTTAGTAAACTTTAGGTACTTTTACTATTTAATTAAAGAAAGTTAGCAGTCATCATATTTTTATGTGATGACTGTAACTGAAATGGCTGGGGACTGGGGGGGAAATGAGACGCTGCTCAGTTGGAAAGACAATATTTTTAGATTCTTTGAAACTTCCTATTTACATATATTCTTGGCAAAACTGCACACTACGCCATCTAGCCATCACTTATTTCCGAGTAACCTTTCAGCTCTATGTAAACAAGGCAGTATTGGGTAGTTTTCTTCTCTGATGAGGGGATTAATTTAATTCCCCTTTGTTTTGATGAATGGGTTTTGAATTTTCAGTGTTTACCCTATCTGCTAAAATATTGCAGATTCAAGCCACTCACAGACATGCAGGAATTGACTTATCCCTCTTCTGAATCCCTCTTCTCAGACATTGTTGATGCCTGACATCTCCCAAAGCCTGAATAGGTCATTTTATCTACCAGCTAAAATCGTAGTATGTTATAGCAATCTGATGCCTGACTGCACAGTCAGAGTGCAGGATTAGTAAAGCTAATTGGCAACTTCTCTTTTTTGGAAAATGTGTACAGCTAAGTCTAGATTTGAAAATGATCAACGATATAGGCCAATATAGTGTAATGGTAGGCTGTCCGAGAAAGGAAATGTAAGCATGTTTCATGAGTTTGGGTGCTGCGATGTTACAAACATTTACTAGATTAGGTCAAAGTCGCAAATCATCGAGAACCACAGACATCACAACACATTGGAAATGTGTACACCCTCACAGGCACCGACACACGCGCACCCAGAATGTGGTTGAGACAGATGTAAGAGAGAGAGAAAGAGAGAGAGAGAGATGGAGAGAGAGAGAGAGATGGAGAGAGAGAAACAGATGGAGAAAGAGAGAGATGGAGAGAGAGAGAGATGGAGAGAGAGAGAGAAGGAGATGAGAGACAGAGAGAGAGGGAGATGAGAGAGAGAGAGATGAGAGAGAGAGAGAGTGTGAGAGTGACAGAGTGAGAGAGAGTCTTAATGGAATCATCAAAGGTAGCGCAGGGAGACCAGTGCTCGGACCAGAGACGCATCTGGACAGCCCGTCCCATTTTAAAGGAGCAGGGAGGAATGCCAGCTAATTACCTATTGCGTGCACGAGGGGCAGGGGTGTCGGGGGTGCACTAGGGGGGAATGTCCCGAGGCAACTGGAGGCTGGAGCAGGAGTCCTGGATCTTATCCATCACAGTCCCTATATCCCCCCCGTTGTTTTACTGGCCACTAATGCAACACGTTCCCACAGTGGGCCAATGCTGACGCAACACTGTTCCTGCCTCTGTGGGTGCCCGCTCTGACATTTACGTACGAGACAGAACTGTGTTCATTGGGCCGCCGCGTGTTTGCGCGTGCGCGCGCGTCTTCCGTCAATGATGGACAGTGACAGAGTTAAGTTCATGTGTTAATGGTGAACCATGCCCACGATCAGGAGGGATCTAAGACGACTAGCAGAGACAGTAACTGTAACATAACACAGGGAAAGCTGTTGATGCACTTTCAGGACATGTTGAAATTGCGGTGATAGGTCTGGAGGGGATTAGTTTGTTTGGTCTAGTGCTTCAGTGCATTGGTGGGTTCCCTCCCTAGCAATAAAATGGTACCTTGAATTTTAAAACATGGCACCTTAAATCCCACATTCATTAAAGAGTAAATCTGTACCCAATTTCAGCATTTGCCTAGCTTTTTCTATATAAAAAATGCCCTCTGGTGAAATGTTTTTGGTGTGGGAAATGGTTCATAAATATTTTATTTTGCGGTGGGTAAAAAGTGCTACAGTGTTGTACCCCATTTCTGTCGCAAAGGAGTTGCTTATACAGATTTAGTACGATTTCAGACCTCTCCCAATTGAATGCTAGGATGTGTTCAATTCAGCTACATTTTAAGGATGCCTGTCGATTTTGGTTTCATGTTTGTGTGTTTGGCGCTCATCTCTGGGCTCCCGCTTATCTGTGCATCCATCAGCACATCTCCTCTGTCTCTCCACCCTAGTCTCACACCCTCCCCCCGCTGCAATAGACAAGGAGAAGAACTTATCAATAGCAGCGTCTATAGCAAACAGTTCTTCATACTGTTTGAGTGACAAACCGATGCATTCTTACAGCTGAAATTAGCCTTATAAATTAGATTACTTAAATGAATGGGCCCATTATTTTTTTACTTACCATGTCTTTTACTAGCATTGTCAAGTATGAACATGAGCATAAACATTTTAATGTCCAATCCCCCATTTTTACTTAATGCATATGACCAATATAACTTCTGAATAGTGAAACAAATGTTCACTGTATCAGGACAGTATAACACTTTCTTGCAACCATGACAGTGACTTGGAGTGATGAAATTCTATGCCACCAAAGCTTGTGATTAGATTGTCACTTCCCCTGCCTACCCTGGCAGCATGTCACTGCTGTATACTGGGGTGGGTATGGGTGGTCTGTGGGTGGCTGCTGAGGATTCTATTGGATCATTCAATGTGTTGGAGTTTGGTCCAAATCAGAGGTTAGGTACTATATTCATGGAATATTCAGTGAATATTATAAATCCAAATTCAGAATTTGGGTAGTCTATTACTATCATTGCCAGATACAAAATTTATTTCAGGAAACATTGTCACAGGAATGGTTGTTTGGTTCTACAAAAGCAATTTCGGAGCACTCAGAAACTGTGTGTTATGCTTGATGAAAACACTTGGAATTACTCTACAGACTGAACCATTGAAATCAGAGCAGTATGTTTTAGTAAAAACGCCAGGATGTCTCTGGATTACCTGGCCAGAACCATAGACATACATATTAAAAATGCTCTGTCCCACGTGTTGACACATACTGGCATATTCACCCTGCTGCAGAGTCATTACATCGGGCCAATCGCATTATCTGAGAAGACTGAACTTTTTCTGACACCAACGTCACAATGGTCACATTAACATGCATATAATTTGTTTTACAACAAAACAACCACCATGACATTGGAAACTGAGCTCACACCATGCAAACATGGATGTTTCGTCTTAGAGAAATCTAATGCAGTCACATTCATGCTCAATACAGGTGAGCATTTTCTTCGGAATATCTGGATTTACTTTTAACCATGCTTTGCTGCCAGGTTTCAAATCAAATACAGCTTTACAGTGTGGTTTCAATGTTTCTCTGTGTAAGACTGCTGTGAATGCACTTTTCAGGCAAGTGAAACAATATTGACAGCAGGATGGATATGAAGGATTAGATGAACAAGTTCTGTGTGGAGATTACTCTAAACACAACTTGACAACCTTGTGATAAAATGAAACTAAAGAAAAAAAGTCCACTTTATTTGAGAGGCTTAGTGCTATGTTAACTGAACTGGGGCGCCATGTAGCCATGTGGTTCAAGCCCTGGGCCAGTAACCGAATGGCTGCTGGCTTGAATCCCTGAGCTGACAAGGTGAAAAATCAGTTGTTATGCCCTTAACCCCAACTGCACCTGCAGGTGGCTCAGGACGAGAGCTTTCTATAAATTACAAAAAATGAAATTAAGAAAATGTTGCTACGTGATGATAAGGACAGAGGTGCCATCTGAACTGGTTGTTGCGTCGATCACCCTGTTTCCTGTCACACTACTAAGTAGTCATAGATCTCAGTCCCCAATGAGTTAGTGCAAATTCATATGAATAATCCCCAGAGCGGTGAACTCGAAAGTGTCTGTGGAAAGTAACAAATAAATACAAAATTATTGAGAAGTCATAAACTACAATGGCAGTGGATGGCAAAAACATGCCAAAGAATGTGAAAACATTATTTGGCACAAACTTATGAATGCTTTGCACTTGTCTGGCAAGAGTGGAATAGAATTTGTCTTAACCAACCCAATACTTCATTACTAACAAACTTCCACAACACCGCACTTGTCTGGCTAGAGTGGAATAGTATTTGTCTTAACCAACCCAATACTTCATTTCTAACAAACTTCCACAACACAGCACTCATCTGGCTAGAGTGGAATAGTATTTGTCTTAACCAACCCAATACTTCATTTCTAACAAACTTCCACAACACAGCACTCATCTGACTAGAGTGGAATAGAATTTGTCTTAACCAACCCAATACTTCATTTCTAACAAACTTCCACAGCACCGCACATGCATTTCCCAATGGATGAAGCGTTCTCTCAACACGAAGGGGCAGCATGAAGCTGGTTCATACTGTCACCCCTTTCAAACTTGGTATTGTTGAAAGGTGAGAACAAAACATGACAGCTTTTTTGTACTAAAACATAACCCTCTTAAAAGTATCATTTTTTTGCATCTGTTTCTACAAAAAAGCATTTGAAAAGATTTTTTCCAACATGCTGCAGAATTGATCATAACTGTCTTTCAAAGTTGTGTCTTAAGTGGTAATATTGGTTTCAGGCAGACATTTACCTTAACTTTTCACACAGAGCGGCCGTATAATCTTCAAAAGAGCCAAAGATAATATGTGGAAACACTTTCACAGCCCTCCCTAAACATACGTTCATCTGGAGTCACAACTGATCATGTTTACAAGGCGGGGGGGAGTTTGTAGGGGAGGTGAGGAGTGTGTTGCTCTGCAGAGTAATGAAGCCGGACACTAAAGAGCCCAGACCCTGATGCACTGATGTCTCAACAGCCTGGGAGCCAGAGGCCTGTGGTGGCCAGATCAAAGCTGGGGCGCTGCTGTCAGGAGCCAGCCCAGGGTCAACCCCAGTCCCCTGTCCTACTAACCCAGCCCCCCCATCCTCCCCTGCCATCAGCCCCCCAGGCATTAACTTAGCCCCCTTCCCTGCCATTACTCTTGCCCAGGCCACCGCCTACTGACCTCTGTAGAATCATGATCCATCCCCTGGACAGGTTCAGACCCAGGCGCAATCCCACAACATGCCCTATTACCAACCCCTGAAATGGGGTCAGTGTTACCTCGCTGACCTAACAGGTCAATTGGAAAGACATTCCTGTCATGTGGGGCAGCATGTTAGAGTTCGCCAGATAGTTACTCACACACAAACTGCGGCGAAGACATTGATGCTCTTGTCACATCGCACATCGCAACGTAAATATTGAATGACGTCTGGTGTTAATGGGGAAATATGTTGACCCAAAATGTTTGTGTCTCAGAATAAGGCGCATACTTTCAAGAAGATTCGCCTAGCTTTGTGTTGCCATTGTCAGGCTGTGACACAGTCTACATAAGCTTTTAACTATTTTAAAATGTGTGAGTGCATTTGGTACGCAGGGGAGACAGGAGAGGCCTGGCCGTAGAAACGTCTGGACGAAGCTACAAACGTGAAAGCACCGAGGTTTGAGGTAATCGTGACAAGATGCGATAAACATGCCACGTCACCCTGCCAAGAAGCCCCAGTCCTCTGTGGAGATAGGGGCTCCGTGTAGCGAGGAGGAGAGAGGCCACCTACAGAGCCTAGCGTAGAAGCCAAGGCTGCAGCCGACAGGAGTCACACCAGGCAACCGGATCGACCACCCAATGGACCGTCAGTCAGCAGAGTTCAACTGAGCCACCAGAAGACATGGCCTGAATTGTCTGCCCTTCGGTAACCCTGTAATTAGCAGACCTTGCCTCTGCCAGTGGTACTGTAGGAGAAACCCCAGACACACAAATTACTCAAATAGTCTGCTGAGAAACCTAATCGAACAATTGAGGTTGAGAAGAGAAATACGTTAGACAACCCACCTTACCTAAGCTATATTGGACCTGCACTCCTATAGTATCACATTAATGTTAATCGCACAAGTAACGTACGTTGTCTCTTCTGGGGAACAGCGATGGATTCCTTTAGTGAGACAAGCACACATAACACTAATTCAGCTTCATCTGGTGAAGTGAGGCAAAAAATAGATTTTGGAATCTGTTAATGTTATCCATAGTGTCCCTGGAACTCACACTTCATTAGCAATGAGGACTGCAGTTGACGGACCTTGGGGCCTCTTTTTAATAGATCTGCCATATAAAACGAACAGAGTCCCGTTATATACACAGGTGTTTGTCTCTGTAATCCATGGAAAATGTTGATTGCAGAATGTCAGCACCTTTTTTTGTTGTTTGTGAAGAAAACTCTGGTTATTGCACCTTCAATATTGGTCATAAAAGTGTTTCGCCGCACTTGAAAGTCCACCCTCACAAAATAGAAATTAAAGTTTTGGGCTATGTGCCAAAAAGAAGGACAAAAAATACCTCCCAAGCATAAAACAAAAAGTCAGGAATGAGGGCAGAATTAAAAAATAGAAAGAAACCCAGGAATATTCAGTCAGATATAGGTGAAAGACGAGAGAGAAGAATCAAGCAAAGACAGGGGAATGGGATTGGTACTGTGGTGAATGGAGGGGCAAAGAGAATTGGGTCTGGCCGTGTGCTGTGCTGCCTAGCAGTAAGTGTCAGTCCCTGATTTGTTCTTGTCGAGTATTGTTGCAATTTAAGCCTTTTGTTGCAGCCCGGCCTTTCAACTCCTGAGTGAAGACAGAGGAAACGTTCTGGTAACTGGCAAGGGGGTCATAAAAGAGCCCTGGGTTTTGCTTTAACGCACCACATCAAACAGCCCAAAACAAACAGCTAAAACAGGTGCCTGACTTTCAACACAGCAGAGATAGATCTTATTTTGACATGACAATCTTGCCTAATACACTGCAGTGCCACCTATATTGCAGGGGAGCTCGGATTTAAAACTTGTTTTGAACCATTCAGTCTTGCCCAGATGGTGAAGGTGTGTTTGTTAAACTGTGAGTCATTGTGACAAACATTGTTGCTTTTCTACTCTGTGTGCTGTATTTCTATACAATTTCGAAATTCTAAGTAGGCTTCATACACCTGTATCAGTTTAATTGGCATTGCCGCTCTCTCCTCTCCCTTCCTTTCTCCCTTTGATCAGGGATTATTCCTCTCTAATCCCACTAACTGTCATTCAATTTCCCTTCTCCTCCTTTCATCCCTCCTTACCCTCCCCTGTTCATAAACCTCAGGAAAGTCAGAGGAGCAGAGAGCAGGCTGTATAGCCTTACTTCCACACTCAATAGCTGTGTGCAACCAGAGCCTTTACGGAAGGGGCTCTCGCCCGTGTATAAAGAAGCCTGTCTAATCTGTCTGTTGAGTGGCGGCCACACTGCATGTTTTCCGGTTCACAGGTGCAGATAAAACCATACCGCCAAATTCATACTAAATGGTTTAGCATAATCATAGACAATGTACTACACTCTTAGAAGAAGCCAGAAAGAACCTTGTGGGATTCAAAAAATTGTCACATAAGGGAAACCTGAATAAAGTATTTAGGAAATCCCCTAACATTTTTGGGAGGTTAGAAGACTTTCAGAATGTTCTTTTTGGCCACCAGTAAGAATAAATGCCATTCCTGTTCATTAAGCTCATCACGTTTTTACAAGCCAGTACAGCCTTCAGCTCTGGGGGGAATATTAGGGTGTGGGGTGTCCAAAAAGAGGTAATGAATCTTAAGTACAATTAACAGCTGCTATCTGTATTGGTTGAAAGTTGAAATTGGTGCACAAGGAAAATCCATTGCTCGGGTAGACTTGAATCTTCGAGTGATATATTACTATATACAAAACTTCTAACCATAACATGGTAACCCAGTATGGTGATGGGACAAAGTCCAACAAGAAAGAAATGGCGAGCCAAGATGTGTCCAGCTGAACAAGTAAATGCTTGAGCAACGTACCCCTGATCAAAGAATCCTGCAACAGCCATCCTAAAACTGAGTTCCCCTTGTCTCTAGCTGCCCATGACCAGGGCTGCAGGAATTAATAAATGTATGTTCCAGAAAAGAGAAGGGGGATGGCACGAATGAAAGATATCACTGGAGGGAAGAATGGAGGTGAATCAGTGCAAATATGTCCCATTAATTACCTTGACTCCGGCCTGTCGAAGTTCCCCTTGTGAGACAAAACCTCCTTTCCTCTGACCCAGGCTATGAGGCTTTACATGGACCCAATAAGCCACCTCCCGACTTCCCTGTTTGCTACAAATTCGCCAGAATTGGTCATGAGTTAATCCTCTCTAACCCATGATAGCTTTATGGATTTATGTAATTGAATTTAGGATGAAGGAGAGGGGAAAAGGGGACCGGTTACCACAGCTTAAATCAGTAATTGGTTCAATAAACATTTAGACTGCAAACTGATACGGACATTCAGGCTTTCTACAGCGTGCCGCTCTGCTCCAAAAATAAACAAAACCGGATAAAAAGAAATTCTGAGGCTTAGCCCAAGCCAGCGTCTCTCACTCAGGGCTTAGGACCCGTTAGCATGGGGATGAGATGGAGGCTCAGCCTGTCTTTTCTCCATGACTGGCACAGCCAGGCATAAAGATGACTGTGATTTTTTTAAAAGGCTGTGGGTGCAGATTAGTATTTTCTTCAAAACAAAAAACTCCAACATAGATCCAGAAGATTCTGTACGGAACACGTTCTGTGCATGTATTTTGTATCTCCAAGTTTCTTACAGAGGGGCTGCATGACAAACGAGACATGAAATACACAGTGGCTCTGCTGCCTAGTTATTTTTTATGAAACTCTGCCCATTCATCTACATCAATCAAATTCAAATATCAAATGTGCTCTAGAAAGACACCTAACCTTTACCAAAACCTTAAATCTGACAATATCCCTAAAATAGGCTGCTAATATTCAGCTAGCGGTGCAGTCACCTTATTTGATCCAAAGAAAACATTTTACATTTACATTTCAGTCATTTAGCAGTTGCTTTTATTCAATGTGACTTACACATTTTAGTTAATGGCTATGCTCAAGGACAAAATGACAAATGTTTCCCTTTGCCAGCTCAGCATTCAAACTAGCCAAATTTTGCTGCTTCTTGCTGACAACTATCCAGTAAAGAAGCTTAACATAAGTTAGCATAATATTTTATATTTTAATTTGACTGGCTGATGTGGTAGATTGGCCAGTGTTGTTTAAGCATGGGCGGAGTTGCTTAAATATCAGCCTGTAAGCAGTGATAGGCAATTTAAGTCATTTCAGTGAGGCACCTTTTTTGGCTCTGTTCACCTAAAATAGTCAGCAAACAAAAATGATAGAAAAAGAACCATGAAAAATAGCACAAATCTCAGTATAAATAGAGAATACAAAGCCAAAAGTGATTTTTAACATCGCACTAGCAGGTACTGAAGCAATAAGAGGGGCTGCCATATACTCAGTACCCAGAATTTCAGACTTTCACACTGAACTTGTTCATTCAGAATGGCACCGTATCTTGAATGGGCATTCCACTGGTCCTCATGCGTAGAAGCTTCTTGATTTTTAGTTCGGGAGAATACATTAGACAATATTTCTCTAAAGGTCAGGTAAAAGATGGATCCACAGCCACTATCTAAACCATGAGCAGGGATAGAAATGTGACAATCCTTGGTGTGACTCCCTGCTCTTTTAAAATGAGGTTCCATATAACAAATAGTGGAAAGTGAGCTGCCTCCAACGCAGAGGGAAACAAGGACTTCAGACAGATCTTCCTGAGATGTATTGAAACATTACATGGTGTGTTCCTTAAATGTCTTCTTAAAGTGTTTCCATGTATTATAGCACTTACATCGGGTTTACACTCAAACAGCCTCCAAACAACAGATATCAGGCTAGGTATACTACTCATGGTTTCATTATACAATCAGTGTTTTGAGTACTGCAGATTACCCAGCAGTTTCAGTAAACATACAGGAGCGGATTGAAGATACGTACAACATCGTGGACTACCGCATAGTTATTAACTTCCATTCCATATAATACTTAATCAACTGGCTTGTCCGCATGTTATGCCAACAAATAAACAGTCGAACCTAACATCACGCATTCAAAAAAAAAAAGCGAGCTGGCTTTTTTCCTCTTAACACGGTTAAATTATTAAGTGACACATCGCTTCAGTGTGTTAGCCTGATATATTAAATCTGCGATGGGTCTGTGTCTTCCAGGTGTGCTGGAGATCAAGTCAGTTGATGTGGGGATCGTGGCCATCAAGGGTGTCAGCAGTAACTATTACCTGGCCATCAGCAAGAAAGGAGACCTGTACGGTGCGGTAAGTTTAGCCTCAACTGAAATTCACACATGCAACAATATTCTTAACAAAACCCGTTAAGCAGCTGGTTGAGTATACAGGCTTCCAGTTAGGTTGATTTGGAACTGAGGACACTCACTGTTTTAGTCCCCAGGTAAAGTTTTCACACTGCAACCTCCCTGCTGAAAGCAACTCGCCCCTGTGCCATACTCTCCTCAGAGCTGTCTCCTTTGATGTTGAATTAGAGCTCTTCTCTCCCATCCTCGGGCCCTCAGAGAAGCCCTGGGGTTGTTTTAAAGGACAGTTCCACTCCACTGCCCGTAAATAATCCCCTAGCACAAGTCGGCTGAGCCAAAAGAGTTGTCGTCTTAAAGAAAGTAAGCCGAGACGCCCCTACCGCCCCTTCTCCCAAACACACAGATCCTCCCATATACCACACCATGCTTGTGCTGCCCTCTATTCAGACCAGAGAAACACAATACAACAGCCTCTCCATTCTACTGAAAACCCTCAAGGGCTACCGGCACTGTTTCATGTGCTCTCACACAACATCATCTGAAACGTAACAGTAAAAGGCTCTAACTACTGCCTACTCAGTAGTGAAATTTGATTAAATGAGACACAAAAAGCATTCCAGCTAGGCAACAAAATTCCCATGATGTATTCTGCTGTGTCACAACAAGATACCATCATTCATTCAGTAAAGCATTGGTGGCATGTCTGTCCCATATTGCACGTGTTACATTTTGATTAGTTGGATTTACATTCGTATGTTTCATTTAATGGGACATTATTTTCACAGTTTCCATGAGAAAGAGGTAGCGAGATGTAACTTGAATACTACTCAGAATCTCCAAAATATTGTCATATGCTTGGGGAACATTCAGTTTACTTCTGGAACCAATTTGAACAGCTGTGGCTAAAGAGCATTTAGGAAAGGAACATTCTTTACTGGATCACAACTGGATCCATTTTGTGTCTAGTTAGTCAGGACACCAAATGACAATAGCAGTCGGTTAGAAGCGTGATAGACCTCAATGCCAATTATGGCCCTGCAATTCTTCATTTCTACTGTTGTGTAGCTTGCCTGGAGCCAACCAACTTGGATCGTGACGAGAACTTGTGCTTAATGAGTGAATATGCATTGCCTGTGCTGCCAAAGCTGTTAAATCCCTCACTTACAATGTGTTTTTCTTTGTTCTCTAGAGGGACTTTGGTGTTGACTGTCGGCTGACCGAGAGGATAGAGGAGAACAGGTATAACACCTATGCCTCAGCAGAGTGGCGGAACAAGAAGAAGCCGATGTTTGTGGGGCTGAGCGCCAATGGCAAGCCCATGAGGGGCAAGAAAACACGTAGGAAAAACACTGCCACCCACTTCCTGCCGATACCGGTGTAGCCACCGCATTGGACAGTTCCTTCCCCTGGGAATGATTCACTGCACTGAGGAAAGACTGGGAACCGTTAAAGACACAATGGATTCGTATGGAGTCAGTGTTTTTTTGATTTGCAAAGACTATACATATTTTTGGAAAGGAAGGCACTATGTAAAAGAACTGTTTGAACTCTTTGTTGTGGAGTCTGACTGATGATGTCACATACTTGTTTTTAAGTTATGAGCCGGCACAGGAGAAAATATGAAACATTTTTCTGTGCCAAATCATTTTCCATGGTAAACTGTTAGAGACGAAACTGAATATGGAATAAGAGGACAAAAAAGGGACACAGGCAGGGTCAAAGGGCAGAGGGTACGTGTTTATTTGATTGTGTTATGATCTGTGGATCCAGTTATTCATGCTGTACTTACTCATACAAAGAACTGAAATTGACACTCAAGCTTTGCGCAGAAACGTACAGTACTGGAAGCAGCACTTGGGTGAGTAAGTTGTGATTGAAGAGAAGCTGGGCCAGGGAGTCAAATGCAGAGAATTTATTAAAGCTAGCACCATAGCATAAACAACTCTAACAAACATTATTAACATGCAAGTTCACTGTAATGGGTATCTCCATTCCTTTACCTGACTGCTTTAAAATAAATTATTTATTTTATGTAATATTTAAAGAAACCAAAAAGACAAAAAATATGGAATGGACAAATTCTTTTTTTTTGTTAGCATTTATGCTCTTCTTTTGAAATACTAATCTATCGTTTAAACATGAATAAATAAATATATTTCTCTTTATGTTGAACTGTCTTTGTAGATTTTAACTATTTCCATAACAATTTTACAGGACAACAAAACACATGTTATGGGTTGTAGACCTAAGCTATTAAGTGGTCAGAGGAACAAATGAATGAGAAATGTGGTATGCTTTTTGGCATATCAACTTACAACTCCCTTCCCCTTCATGAATTGTTTGGTTTCTGAAGGTGGGCTACCGGCTACAGTCTGATTTCCTAGCAGCTGGAGCAGAAGGAAAGAGCTGTTTAGAAGCTGTTCAAGACATCCAGAAAATCCAATAAGTAAATTTGACAGCTTGTTCCTAAATTCATTCATAACTCAGGGATTTACTTTGAGGTTTCACAGTGGAAATTTTACACAAACAAACAAACCCCAAACTGGGGTACATTCTGTGCAATATTCATATGCCAGCCAGTGTTTTTAGAGAAAACAAGAAGTGGACCTGAGGAGAACCCAAATGCTTAAATCCTTAAAAGTGAGATACAGATAAGGTAAAGTAAAGCTATGGATGTTGAAAATCTACAGCCCAGAAAAATACAACAAGCCATAACCAGCCAAAGTGGACAACATAAAGAAAATACAATGTGGCAGTCTCAGGCCTCTTTAAAGATCTTACAGTTCCCAAAACGTCAGAGATACTACCAAAACAATGAACATATCAAACACATGGGAATTATTACAGCAACATCAAGCATGTTACCTACTCTAAGCACTGTAGATTAACTCAAATCTGGAGAAAATGCCAAATGTCCATTTGGATATTACAAAAATGAAATAGTTACTGAAAATACAGAAAACTGCACCAAAACCTTTTTTTACCTCACCTCTGTTTCACCCACAGAGCAAAAGCAACAACGGGTGTGCAACCACTTAGGATCCGACATGTTATTGAGCCAGAATCTGAGTAGTTCAGTTGTTTTTACACATTCAGCACTGTTTGGCAGACCGCATGTAGTAGATACATGCATTGTTTTACATCTTACTAAAAGGGACAAGCAGGTTTTTGAGCCTTTGACTATGAACATGGCCTATACTTAGCATAAACAAAAGTGTTCTCAAGGTGGCATAGCGGCTAAGCACGTTCCACCTTGACCTGTGATGTTTGAATCATGTTATTTCCCTCTGCCTCCTTGAGCAAGTGTCAGACACAAGGCGAGGGCATATGGTATAACATAAATATTAGAACGTTGTTTATGAGCTGATTCTAATTAAGCATGACATCATGTTTTCTTATTTCTCCCGGTAACCTTCAGATCAGTTCCAACAAATAGCAGGATCAGACAGAGCTAGGTCAGGCATCAGAACACATACACACAGGACTAACACCACCATCCCGACCCGAGGGTGTGTTCAGGGCTGGCTCAATCACTGTCAACGATCAGACATCTGCTGCTGTCTGAGGTTATTTCTGGGAAGATGGAATCCAAATCGTTCTGTTGATCCTGTGGTGTTTATATGAATGGACTCTGTTTTGACGGCTTATAATCTCTCATGGACAGACTACGTAAACATGAATGGTAACGTAGCTCTGTCATGATGATATGGGATGAATGAGATAAAAAGCTGGATTGGTTCCAGTGCTTTTGGACAATTCATGATTTGTTATTTCAAAAGGAGAGGAAACTTGCCCCTTAGACTTGCCTGTGACTTGCAAATTCACAGGCAAAAGGGGTGGTGCTCTTTGTTCTAATTAATCTAATTTCTAAACAGGTATGGACCCAGAATTCAAATGAGAATCTTACAAATGACGCAATATTTTAGTTGTGGGTTAACTGAGAATACTTGGACAACATTACAAAATGTAAAATCATAATGCCTAATTGTAAGTATGATGCATTTGAGCAGGCTTTATACTTCCTTTCATCTTAACGAGACATTTAAGCTTGTTTATATGATTACTTGGGTGTTCTTTAAACGACATATCATGTACAATTAGACTTAAATGGATTCAACACTAGCAACATATATTTTGTAAAGGAAAAAGTAAGGGCTAACATTCCTCTGACAAAGTGTTTATTTTGTGAATTCAATTTTAGGCCTAGATGTTGGAATACCAGGTTTAAGCTATACTTTTGATAGTACATATTTTACACACCTTGTCTTCTATTGGAACTTATAGTTCCACTTCCAAAACTGTGTGTCCTAATGTCTTTAGGAAAAGGTACAGATCAGTGATTCGTATTTTTAAGGGCATACAGTACAAAGTTGCTGTTTTGACTAAATCATTTCTATCAAACCTGTGTGGACCTCAAATGAAATCCACACTGATGGCTTCACACATTCACAGCTTTTCTGTTTGCTCAGAGGAATTTGTGGCTTTAGGACCAAACCACGAGACCAGCTGTGAATATTTTATCCTGGAGAGCTCACTTTCCAATGCTCTGGTTGACAAGGGAGTAGATTTTAATAACTCAGAGAGCCACGATTCTGATGTATTTTTGGAGGTCGGACGCAAGGGACATTGGTCTGAACCCAGGGAGTTCCAGGAAGGAACAGAGGTGGGTGTGGAATATGCGTGGAGAGCATGGGGTCTCTGGGTCTCCGAAGAGCCTCTCGCCGTGCTTGATGTCAGCAGAATCAAACGGCTAGATGGCTATATAGGGGCCATTTAACTGCATATATTAAATCCTGGGCCAGCTCAGACTGAGACTTGGACCCTTTCGGGATCTCCTGAGGGCTCCAATTTCGGATCTGCAGGTGAGTCAAACATTTGCCTTGGCCTTGACGAAGCATGTATTTATCAATTTAGAGAGGGGAGAGGGAAAGGGGGATTGAGAGAGAGTGTGTCCCTTTTGGTGTTTTTTCTTCACCACACTTGTGAACTAAATGTTTAAAGTTTTCTAAACCTTCCAAGTATTCAGGTGTGCAGAGGTTTGTCTCAGAAGAGCTATAAATCATTGTCCTCAGTGTATGCATATTCCATTCTCAAAACTGTAATTTTCTCGATACTTATGAAGTTATCCAAATACATAATAATGTATGAAGTGTTACACATTTCAGATTATATATGAGCCGTGTCAAGCCATAAAAAACATGTAAAATTTGGCTCATCTAACCAAGGCTCTGAAGCAGTTCTAATAAGTAACAATTACATTTGTGACCAGCGGAGCAGAGGCCTAAGCTAGCTCCGGCTCCCTCAGGCCTTCCTGGTCCACTAACCCACAGGCAGGGGAAATGTGCTTGAAGTCTAAATGAAAATATATTTGTTATTCTTGGACCCCTGACACTGGCGTGATTTTGGAGAAACCCTGCGCCCCTGGAAGCACAAGCGCAGACTATTAGCCTTGATCACAGGCAATTACAGAAGAGTGAACATGGCAAACATTAGTAATGACACTAGATCATATGTACACTAATAATGTGTATTTGGTACTTGTGTCACTAAACTGCTTAATAGCTTTTCTCCACTAACAATGTTTTTGAAAAACAGTGAATTAGGCTGATTAAAGAGCTGTAATTGTTTTAGGAAAGGCTGCTTTGGCATGGACCCTAATAATGTCTTAATTACTCCGTATGAGTAGTACTTTAGAATTCACTGTTGTTCTGGTCCCCGGTTGGTTGACCGGGTCTCAGCAGTGCCTTGGTGGTTTAAGGTTGGTATATGGCTTGTGACATGTTATAATAACTGGGCTGATGAGAGGGGCAGACTAACATCTTTTCTTTCACTCAGTTTAGGCTTGAAACTCCAGACAATTCTGGGAATCAAAACATATGGACTTTGATGTTCAATTTATGGAGCCGTGGTTTAACAACTCTTGACTACAAAATTTAAGACTTAAAGAAAGTTATGCATAATTTCCCCAAAAGAAATGTCCAGAAAGAGACATTTCTGAAGCAGTTGTTGCCAAAAGCAGCAACAACATTTACTACCTCTAAATAGCTTTAAATTCTTCCCTTGGAGAATGCGTAGTCCTCATTAAACTTTAAGTTTAGTTTGACGTCGAGCTGGCAACGTGTTTGTCCACTGTTTGGGCTATTTCACTTATCAACTGTTTTGTGTTTCAGTGATTATAACAATGAACATTTGCTTCAGAACCACGGACAGCTCAAGCTATAGCCTGGCTTCTAATATAACTATGACACTAGGAGACTTTTATAACGTCAGGTCTGTAATATGATCAATAGTTGGAATACCTGCCATTTGTTCCTCATAGATGTTCAATAAAATAAATGTTAGAGGAGTTGTGGGACACGTAATATCTAAACTTTCATGGCCAACTATATAACCCCCATCAAAACCACCAGGATCTTTACCAATGTCCTCATTATCAGAGGGTTCAGAAAAGTCTAAGGGGTCAGAATCACCATCTGCAACTGATTCATCATCTACAGGTAGGCTTATGCTCCGTGCTACACCCATCATGCAATCACCTCTAATGTGTCCAAGTATTCTACTCAAGTTCAAATGTGCCTTCTGTCGTAGAGTCGGGTTGGACCTCAGAGTCTTCTAAAGTCTTCTAAATCATTTGCAGTATAAAAACATATTTTCAAAAACACAAAGCTAGCTATCAGCATGCTGAAGTGTTACCATTTGTTTTTTCTTAAAGCAATATGGTGAAAAAGCTAAACATCCCTCATCCTCTTAAATCTGGATCATCCATTTCTCAATGCAGTTTATCATTACTTACTAGTACAAATCAATCAGCTACTGTATTGGACATGACACATCTGAGTAGCATAGCTAGAGAGCTAGCTACTAAACATAGCTAGCTAAATTGCCTGGCTATATTATTGATACTATGCAGTAGCCACAATAGTATTCATCATACGAGCTCAAAAAGAAAACTACGTAGCTAACCTTGAACTGACTAGCTAGAATTACCAAGCAATAGCTAAGTAGAAAGTATCAGAATTGACATTACTGTGCAATGTATTACTCATCTTACTGTGCAATGTACAGTATTACTGTGTTATGACAGCTACTGTAGTTATTTCTAGAATGAACCCAGCACAATCGAACTAGTAACCTAAGCTAGCAGTTGGCATATCTTTAAATCGAAAGGTAAGGATATAGTTGGTGGCTGTTTGTAACATTAACTATCTTACTGTGTGACATTTTTTACTTACAAAACCATGTTGCTACTTTCTTGTTCGACCAACAACAAACATTTTGTGGTGAGGTGTAAAGTTGTTTGTTGAGGTGTAAAGTTGTTTCTTTCAGTAAATAAGGGCTTTTGTTGAAGAACTGAAAGTTTTTACCATTTGGTTTGATACACTCACAGGAAAGAAGAAAACGTAATCTGCCCACTTTCCAAAAAATCTTTGGGGATACAAACCCAGAAGGTATTGTTATTTCTCAAAAAAAATTTAAGCTAGTTAACTTTTATATTACCTTTTCAGATATCAAAATCAATAACTCTTAACTGGATATTTTTGTTTTTAGCAGGTTAGACCTAATTTTCCATCTACTTTTAGTGTTCATCCACACAGCTGATTTGTACAAAGTTCAATTTCTCAGATTATTTTGCTGTCTAGCTGTGTGCAAAAACCATAAACTGCAGCAGCCAAACTCATATCCAGTTCTGCTTGGTGGTGTGACCGGACAATTTCATCACGGGGCTGAGCTCCCTGCTGTCCAGGGCGTCTACACAAGACCTTGTCAGAAGAAGACCCTAAAAGTAGGTTTAATCAATGAAACAGACCTGTAAATTTGCAGGATATGGGTTTGTTGAAGGTAAATTCATTAACATTTGCCAAGACAGAATATGAACATAGACATCCATGGATACAACTTCAGGTTCATAGTGATGCCTTGTCTTGATGCTGAAATTATTTAAGTGGTGAATGCAAACATCCTGATTGGTTGTGTTCTAATAAGAGAAAAGTTATATGAGAAATCCTGAAGCCACTAGGCCAGGCCAGAGATAATATGTTAGGCTACTAAATGAATAGGGATCATGTAAACCCCTTATTTCTTCCTACCTGAAACACTTAGAGTAAACTCATATTCACTTGGAAATAATGTTAATATGTATGTTATGGCTTCCCGAATATCATAACCATTTTGTGCAACACTTTTAAATATGTTTGTTTCTAGAGAAAGCTTTTGGCACAGTTATGCACAACCTCTAATTCATTATACCTTCATCATTGGGCAGGTTGGTTCCACTGGAACATTTAGACAAGCCTACTTCCTCTCTGTCCTACAGCCTAGGATACGGGATGCATTCAAGAGTAGTCATTACTTTACATTAGCTGTAAACACAGTCAGATTAACCTGTCCTTCAGGTAACATTTTTATATTATTAGGAATTATCCAGCAAGTCTTATGTATTGACTTAGAGTATTTGGTGAAGTCATTCAATGAATAAAATGGAATAATATTTGCACTTCTGGTTAGATGCTAACTGCATTTCGTTGTACTGTACTTGTACTGTTCAATGACAAAGTTGAATCTAATCTAATCTAAAAATAATTCTGTGTGTATCAGATCAAGATCCCAGAAGAATACAAAATAGCTTGTAAACTGCAAGAATACCATGTCCTAGCTAAGAAGACCTGCTAATAGTTCCAAATGACAACACACATGATATTGCCATGTTGGTAAATGTAGCAAAAGTTGAATTTTAAAGTTATGAAGTTATCGATTTGTAGTTTTCATCTTAGCCTTGCTAGTAAATCCTTACGAAATGACATTTCACACTGCCCTTTGACATGAAATACAATGTTTTCTTTTTAGTTAGGTATGATGTTTGTGTCTGTTACAACACTGGTGATATCGCACACCACTTAAATGTATACAGGTGCTGGTCATATAATTACAATACCATCAAAAAGTTGATTTATTTCAGTAATTCCATTCAAAAAGTGAAACTTGTATAATGTATACATTCATTCCACACAGACTGATATATTTCAAGTGTTTATTCCTTTTAATTTTGATGATTATAACTGACAACTAATGAAAACCCCAAATTCAGTATCTCAGAAAATTTGAATATTGTGAAAAGGTTCAATTTGAAGACAACTGGTGCCACACTCTAATCAGCTAATTAACTCAAAAATCCTGCAAAGGCCTTTAAATGGTCTCTCAGTCTAGTTCTGTAGGCTACACAATCATGGGGAAGACTGCTGACTTGACAGCTGTCCAAAAGACGACCATTGACACCTTGCACAAGGAGGGCAAGACACAAAAGGTCATTGCTAAAGAGGCTGGCTGTTCACAGAGCTATGTGTCCAAGCACATTAATAGAGAGGCGAAGGG